>JADLZL010004967.1:0-68026 GCA_015844335.1 Chrysopogon serrulatus | reverse complement strand
ATTGCACTATCGATGATTGCCGCCGAAGTGGGAAGGTTCTCATGTCATTCTTTTATGCCTGCACTGATGCATTTGCCGGCCTTACACGTCTCTATATACGCAACTTACAGCTTGCTGAAAATGACATTCCCAACATCATTGCCACATGCAAACGGCTAGAGTATCTCTGTTTGTCTGCGTGTAGTCAAACAGAAGATAGTATGTTGCACCTGCAGGTGGAACACCCACGGCTTGTTGAGCTTGATATCCACAGTGCAGGCTTAGAACTAGTTGAGCTCAGCTCCCTGCCGAACCTCAAACGGTTGGTTTTTAGTGAGTGGATCTGCCTCCAAGAACCCTTGTCTTTTGGCAACATCCCATTGCTTTCAAGCCTAAGCCTCACTAATGTAGGCATGAGATGGCAGAAAGTTATCAGATTTGTTGGAAATTTCTGATTATTGGATAATGGGCTCAACCCTAGAGGGGCAGCCATATAGTTCATACATGGGCCTCATGGGCTTAGCCTCATGGGCCTAATACACACATACTCCAACACCCCCCGCAGCCCCAAACTACCGGGCGCAGCGGAGTTGCAGACCGACATGAAAAGAAGCACATACACACGAGCCCCCCCACGCACGCAACTAGCCACGGGTGATGTTGAGGCTGGAACGAAAACTCGGTGAAGGTCGAGGACGGAGGCCCTTTGTGAAGATGTCGGGCGAACCGGGAGGTAGTGGGTACGTGAAGGACCCGCGACTCACCGATGGCAACCCCGATCACGGACAAAGTGAAGGTCGATCTCGACATGCTTGGTCCGTTGGTGCTGAACGGGTTGGTGGAGAGGTAGACCGCACCGACGTTGTCGCAAAGAGACCGGGGCCTTTGCGGTGGAGAGGGTTGTGGAGCTCGCCAAGGAGCCGACGGAGCCGTGAGGCCTCGGCCACGCCGTTGGCGGCATGGGGGCTGTACTCAACCTCAAAGATCGAAGGGAGGCCACCGGGCCGGGCGCTTGACGACCAGACACCAAGTTGCCGCCAGAAGACAAATGTGAGCCGGGAGGTGGAGCGCCGAGTGTCCGGACAAATGCCCCCTCGCCGGCGTCCCGTGTAGACAACCATCTCGGTGGAGGAAGACCGCCGGTGGAGGAGCAAGCCGTAGTCAACAAGTACTCGAGGTAGCGAAGGAGACGCTTGAGAGCAAGTGAGGTGGGGCTCCCGGGATCATGCATATGGAGACATAGCCGCTGAACTGCATAGGTGATGTCCGCCGGGGTGAAGGTGAGGTACCGGGTGCTCCAAAGAAGACTGATATGCGGTGGGATCCACCACCGGGGTTCCCTCGGTCTCGGACGCCTTGCCCTCGGTGTCAACCGGAGTGGAGCAGGGTTTGCGGTCCCATCCCGGCTCGCCCCAGATATCAAGAGTGTACCGCCACGGTGAAGAAGAAGCCCTAGGTGAGGCTCAACAAAGGACCCCGAGGAAGTGATGGAGCACACCCGATCCTTCATGGCGAACTCCTGCTGAAGTGAGGAGATGATGCGGTGGAGTAGTGACTCACTGGAGGCCGTGAGGACAATATCATCAACATAGAGCAGCAGGTACGCGGTCTCAGCTCCATGGCGATAGATAAACAGTGACGTGTCGGACTTGGCCTCCACGAACCCCAAAGTGTCGGGAGGGGAAAGAAACCGTGGTTCCACGCCCGGGGCCTCGCTTAAGGCCGTAGAGAGACCTGTTGAGCCGGCAGACCATATCGGGCGAAGAATCAACAAACCCCGCCGGCCGACCGCAGAAACCGCCTCGAGAGAAGACCATGCGTAAAAGCATTCTTCACGCCCAAATTGATGCACGGGCCAGAGCGAGTGAGAGCCAGCTGAGAGCACCGCGCGGACGGTGGCCGGCTTGACCACGGGGCTGAAGGTCTCATCATAGTCGACCCTGTGGCGCCGAGTGAAGCCCCGAGAAACCCAACGAGCCTTGTACCTCTCAAGAGTACCATCAGCCCGGCGCTTGTGTGTCCAGATCCACTTGCCGGTGACGACATTGGAGCCCGGCGGACGGGGCACCAGATCCCACGTCTGGTTGGCGAGGAGTGCCGCGTACTCCTCTTCCATCGCACGGCGCCAGTGAGGGTCGGACAAGGCCTCGCGGACGTAAGAGGGTACAGGAGAGACCCCGCGAGTCCCCGGGCATCGCCGCAAGAGCCCGGCAGCAGGTGCCGGGCCGCTGTCGCGCCACCATATGGTGAACATGACGCGGTGTCGGGTGAAGAAGCGGGGGTGGTACACCGCGCCGCGACACGGGCAAATGCCGCCGGGCGGCGGAGTCGGTGTTGCCGGGCGGGGAAGAGGCCGCCGGCGGTGTCGGGGACCCCGGCGAAGAAGGGGTCATCGGTGACGTGACGGCGGCGGCGGGTTCTCGGTCCGTGTTCGACGCCGGTAGACGAGCACTGGCCGGGCGAAGCGCCGCAGGATGTGGGCCGCCCCGAAGACGGTGGCGGCGGGCGGCGGTGGCCGTGCACGGCGCCGGTAAACGAAGCGCCGGCCGGGCGGCGCGCCGGGGGGCCGAGGCGGCGGCCCGGGACCACGCCAGTGTGGACGGGGCCGCCCGAAGGTGAACCCTCGATGCCCGACAGGGGAGCAGGGCTAGAGGAGTCACCGGTAGGTGGCGAGCCGGGCACGGTCCCGTCGAAGAGCACGGTGTAGTGGTACCGCAGATACAACAGAAAGGTGGCTCGACCACCGGGTCGTTGGGAAACAACAAGGGGTGGTCGACTCGGGAGTGGAGGTGGGCGTGGTGGTGGTGGAGTAGGGGGAAGACAGACTCATCAAACACCACATGGCGAGAGATGAGGACCCGACGAGAGGTAAGGTCAAAACATCGGTACCCCTTTGTGATCGGGGAATACCCGAGAAAGACACGAGAGTCGACCGGGAGCCAACTTGTGGGAGCAAAGGGGTCGTGGTGTTAGGGGTAACACGCACACCCGAAGACTCAAGGTGATCGCATCGGTGAGGGGTACCAAAGAGAGCGTGGTGTGGGGTGGGTGCGGGCAAGCGCCGGAAGGAAGACGGTTTAGAGATAGGTGGCGGTGTGTAAGCCCTCACCCCGTAAGCGCAGCAGAAAGTGACGCCGAAGCGTAAGAGTGCGCATGATGTCATTGGTGGTGCGAATCATGCGCCAGCCTTTGCCGCTCGAGAGGAAGGATAAGGGCAAGACATGCGCAATCGACCCCGTGAGAGAGGAAGAAAGCACGAGAGGTGGAGTTATCAAACTCACGGCCATTGTCACAATCGGACGGCCTTAATGGTGAGGCCGAATCGCGGTGGAGACCCAAGCGAAAAAAAGTGGAGAATAGCGGAAAAAGCATCCGACTTGACACGCAGAGGAAAAGTCCACGAATAATGAGAGAAATCATCAACAATAACAAGATAGTACTTATAACCGTAAATGCCGATAATGTGAGATGTCCATAGGTCGCAATGTACAAGATCAAAAATGCAGCCGCATGAGAAGAAGAACTATGAAAAGGAAGACGAACATGACGGCCCGGTTGGCACGCATGACACAAATGCTCATCGTGAGCTCGAGAACATCGAATGTCCGAACTACGACTAAAGTCAGATCAAGGCATCACGCCCAGATGGCCGAGACGCCGGTGCCAAGTAGTGGAAGAAGAAGTGACGGCGAAGGCAAATGGACAAAACAGATGGTGAGGAAGGCGAGGCGCATCCCGGAAGCGAAGAGTGTAAAGAGGGCCCGTGCTATCACATCGGAGCAGAGGACGCCGGTAGCCAAATCCTTCACAAGAAGACCGTAAGAGTCAAACTCCACGTAACAAGAATTGTCACCAGAATCGACGAATAGAAAGAAGATTGTGAACCATCGAAGGTGCAACAAGAACATCGTGAAGACGAAAGGAACCATGAGTGCTTCGGTGGCACCCACGTAAGTGACAGAAGACATGAACCATTTGCGACCATGATGGACGAAGGGTAAGAGGACGAAGGAGGGTAAATGGACGAGAGTATACCAGAGTTGGGAGTGGTGTGGTACGTGGCCCCCGAAGTCCGCGATCCACTCGGGGCCGACAGAGGTGTCGACCCATAGTGTCAAGGAGTGTGCCAGTCCGCCTGCTCCAACCGGGAGGCACGGGCGAGGTGCCGGAGAGCGTGGGGTGGAACCCGGGAGCAAAGCACCGGTGAGCATGGCGGCCGGGCGGGCGAGGCACGCCACCGAGCCCGGAAGGGCCACATGGAGATGCGCCCGACCATGGGTTGTGGAAGGATGGCCGTGGGAGCGCCTCGTGGTGGCGGTGTAGCCGGTGAAGTCCGATTGGCCCCACGACCGCCCCCACGACCCCCCGCCGCGACCCCCAAGGACGACGACCACCACGGCCCCCCCCCCCCGCCGGCCCGGAGGAGGAGGACCTAGAAGGGACGACGGTGGTGGAGGAGCCGGGCGCGGCGGTGGTAGGGCAGCGAGAGCAGACGAGGAGGTCGAGGACCCCGGCGACGAGACGGCCCAGCGACCGCCCCGAGTGAGCTCCTCCAAGGCAAGGTCGTCCCGAACCTCGTGGAAGGTGGGGAAGGGCCGACCGACGAGTGAGATCAGAAGGAGGTGGCTGAAGCGGTCGTTGAGCCCGCGGAGGACGTTGAGGACCAAGATGCGGTCCTCAACGGGCCGCCCAAGGTCCCTAAGGGAGTCCGCCATGTTCTTCATCCGGGCGGCAGTACTCGCCACGGAGAGGTCGCCTTGGACGAAGTTGGGAAAACTTGCGCCGAGACGAGGGCCCGGCTTCGCGCTGTTTGCCAGAACCGCCTCGATCGCTAGCCAGCGTGGCGGGCGCCGGGACGCTATGGACGATGTCGGGAGCTCGAGGGAGATAGTCCCGACGATCCAGATGACAGACGATGCTGCCGAGGCGGAGCCACGCCGCCCGGCCGCAATCGAGGTGTCCAGAGGACGGGTCGCCGAGCGCGTAGCGCCGGAGGGGGTGGAGGGGAGCAGGTCCCGCCTGGTGTAGGAGGGCGACTCCCTCGCCGAGGACGACGGGACGAGGTTCCGAATGTTCGACCCCGCCGGCCGGGTAGTGGAGCCGCATGACGAGCGGGTCACCGGTCGTCGCGCTGCAGTACCGCGGTATGGGACGCTACGCCCTGGCGAGGCGGAGGGAGCAGCACCGGCGCCGAGGAAGGGAACCCGGCCATCGGTGAGCCGCTCCGCCGCGATACGGCGAGCCAAGGCGTCTACCAGACGCGCTCCCGCTTCCTGACGAGTGTAAAGGGCAAGAAAGGGCTCCTCCCCATCATGGCCCAGCGATCCGGCAGCGCTGATGGCGGCGACGGTAGGGGAAGTCGCTAGCGCCAGCGTAGAGCGGCGAGGAGGTGGCGCCCGGGAAGGGAGGTACCAGCGCCGTGTACCGGTCGGCTGCTGCTGGTAACGCCGCGGCAGCCGCCGCAGGGGCGTGTGCGCCTCGCTGGCCCTCGGGCGCCGGGCCGCGCGCGTGCGGCTGCACGGAGGCTGATCGCCGCCGGCTGCTGCTGAGAGGCGCGCGGCAGTGCAGCAGGTGGCTGGAGAGGTTGCCGCAGGCCGGCAAAGGGCCGGAGAGGCGGCCGGCCGGGCCACGGCGGTCGGCCGAGAGGCAGCGGGCCGGAGAGGTTGCCGCAGTCGGATCCAGCCGCCGGCAGCAGGGGCGCGGGCGCCGGGCGGCGCGGCGCCCGGGCCGCTTCGCGGCGCGCCACGCGCCACGGGCTCAAGGCCGCCGCCGGGCGCTGCCTGCATGGCGCGCCCGCACGGGTAACGCCATGCGGCCGGCGGCGGCGGGGTCCCGCGCCGGGGCCGGGAGGACTCCCGGGGGGTCGCTGATGGAGCCCCGGGCCGGCTGCTGAGATCCCCCGCCGGGCGGGCGGCCACCAGGGCTCGGGCGGCGGCTCGGGCGGCTCCCGCCACCGCCGCCCACGAGGAAGAAGAGGGGAGGGGGGGGAAGACGGAGTAGTAGCCGTGGGGGGAGGAGGGGCGGGGCGGCCGGCACCATGGCGGGCGCGGGCCGGCGCGCCGCGGCAGTGGCGGCCGGGGAGGGAGGGAGGAAGGAGAAGACCTAACCCTAGCTTGATACCATGTTGGAAATTTCTGATTATTGGATAATGGGCTCAACCCTAGAGGGGCAGCCATATAGTTCATACATGGGCCTCATGGGCTTAGCCTCATGGGCCTAATACACACATACTCCAACAAGATTAAGTGAGTTCCTTCCTAGTGTCCCCTCCATAAGAGACCTGCACCTCAGCTTCCTAAGTGAAAAGGTAATTACTTTAAAGCAATCCCTCTCAGCAGCTTATTTTTTCCCCTCATTCTCAACTGAATCAATCTGCATCCTTCCGTTATTACTTGTATTGCAGATTTGGGTTCAGCCAGAGTGCCCCAAACTTTTGTCACCGGTTCTCCAGAATCTGCAATTTTTGAATCTGGAAAAACTCCCTGAAGGATATGATATAGCTTGGACAAGATTCTTCCTCGAGGCTGCACCTAACCTAAAGGAGGTATGCATCACAGTTTGGGATCATTGGTGTTATATGGAGACAGACAAAGTGGAAAGGGAAGAACATGGTTACTGTGACAAAACAAACGTGGACTGGGAGTCATCAGCCCCTGATGGTTTTAGGCATTACAACCTGACTAAGCTCACCATTTATGGTTTCCAACCAAATGAGAACTTCACGGGATACGCGAGGCACGTCATGGAAGCTGCTGTTAATCTAGAGGAGATATCCCTATACGACAGGAAGGTCCTTGACTGCTGTGAAGACTTGGATCCAAAGATCAAGGTTGCTCCATCAAGATATCCCCAGACCATCGAGGAACAGGAGTTGCTGAAGGAGCAAATTACAGAGGGATTGGTGGCGGCGTCGCCTCATATAATTCACTTCCGGTCTTAATTCCTCAGTGCAAAGATGTGATTCGCTGAGTAGCAATAACATATGCTGGCTGTTCTTTTCTTTTTTTTTAGTGTGTGTGTGGCAATGAAATACTCTAGTTTCAAACGCTTCGACGCATGCATTAGTATTCTCTTGTTTCCTGAAACTTGGTTTCAGGCTATATATAATTAATAAGCATACACTAGTAATATATTTCTGGTTATCTTTGTTTTTTGTTGCAATGAAATATTTTTCTTTATCCTTTGCCCTAAACTACAAGTGAGCTTGCTATCCAGAACTGTTTTTCTTGAAGTACCATAAAGGAATTATCATTCAATCTCTTATTGGTTAATAACTAGATTCAAGATGACTTTGGTCCAAACCCTGGTGGCGGCAATAAAGTTTGGCTCTTGGCATTTCTTTTTTCATTTCTTTGCGAACAAAGGATGCTGCTCTCTCTTCTTCCGCCCTCCGCCGCAGTGTCTGCGTTGGCCGTAGCCAGAGAGAAAAGAAAATGCCAGATGGGCCTCCGGCCTAACTGGGACTGGGAAGAGCCGACATCCCGTTCCAGCCCACGACCACGATGGCCCACGCTATTATCCACTTCACCGTCTCATCCCCACAATCTCCGTTCATCTCATCCCAGATCGTCTCTCATCCAATCTGATCCCATTCCCATCCCCTTCCGATTCTCCGTCGCCTCAGCGGCTGAGCCAGCCAGCCTGCCAAGCCAAGCCAAGCCAGGTCGTCGCCTGCCTCCCGAGTCCCTCACGACCCGACGCCGCGACTCCCTTGCCCGTCCGCGACCGCGAGCGCGGCAGCACCTCGGATCCCGCCCAATGGCGACGGCGTGCCCGCCGCTCTCGCTGCCGTCCACCTCGCTCTTCCGCGGCAGGTCCGCCCGCGCCGGGCCCAGGCGCCGGCAGCTCTCAGCCGTCCGCTGCAGCGCCGTCGGAGGTGACGCTCCTTCTCTTCTGCTCCACCGATTGGGAGGCTTGGGCTGAGAGGTTAATTTAGCTGCTCTTTTGACGTGATGCTGCTTCAGAGGCGGTAGTGGAGGCGGCCTCGCCCGGGACGGCGGAGGAGCCGCTGCTGGTGAGCGCAATCAGAGGGAGGAAGGTCGAGAGGCCACCCGTCTGGCTCATGAGGCAGGCCGGGAGGTACATGAAGGCAAGCCCACTTCCATTTCGTTACGATATACATTCTCTGTTCGTCTGCTAAGCATTTTGTAGTTAGCATTCCAGTGTGTATCTCGAAGAAGGATCTAAATTGGCTGGTAGTGTTATATAGTCATGGCCTCGAAAAGTGATGGATAAGTTATGTGAGAAATAGAGGAATGAACCAACCTTCTTCATAGAAGGGAACATAAATGCTAAATGTTTGTAGGGTGCTATGATGTAGGCTTCAGTAGCATGTGGAAAAAAATGGACTAGTTAAGGTAGAGCTACTAAAACTCATCATCAAAGCTCCCTGCAAAATCCATGACCACTCCACGTTGTTCTGCCATTTTGCTGTCTAAAATGAAGGCTGTGTGACTCATGGTTTATGTAACAATGTCAAGTTAGCTGTGGTTTCTTGAATCAGGATGTGTCTATGTTTTCTTTAAAGGCGTGCTTTATGTGTGCAACCAATAGCGACACATCCATCCTTACTAACTTATTGCCCTTTGAATTTTCTGCAGAGCTACCAATCGCTCTGTGAGCGTTATCCTTCCTTCCGTGAAAGATCAGAAAATGTTGACCTAGTTGTTGAGATCTCTTTGCAACCATGGAAGGTTTTCAGGCCTGATGGAGTAAGCTGCAGACTTTAGCCTTTTGTGTATGTTGTTTAAAATCTTTGCTTGGAAATTATCACATAGCTTACAGGAAATACATGAATTTGAGATATTTCACATGTGCAATATCTGTTATTCTTCTATGCATGTATTTGGTGTTGTGCTAATATTTTTCATATGCTTTTATTAGGTGATCTTGTTCTCGGATATTCTTACCCCACTTCCTGGGATGAACATACCGTTTGACATTGTGAAGGGAAAAGGTCCAGTGATATATGATCCTTTGAGAACAGCAGCTGCTGTGAATGAAGTCAGAGAATTTGTTCCTGAGGAGTGGGTCCCTTATGTGGGGCAGGCTTTGAATTTGTTGCGACAAGAGGTTAGTATATGTTGTTCAGTACCCAGACATGAAAATTGAAAAAAAATGTGGTCAATTGGCCATTAAAAAAACATGCTCATGTGGAACTAGGTTTGTTCCTGTTAAGATTTTGGTAGTCAACTCACAGTTTTCACTTTCTAATTGATCGATCCTCTAGGTTTCAAAAAGTATATATCAGTCGCCTTATGTTGCAGGCAATTTGGGCTCATCTTTTAAGCTTTAATGCAACAGTACTTGGTCAGCTGAGTAGCTCATGTGCATTTTTGAATGGGAATGGTTTCATAAGATAAAATTGTGACATTTCAATTTTTTATGCCTATGCTTTACTTTTCTTTTGGTCAGCACCAATCCATTGTAGCATTTCAGATAGGGCTTGACATATTCTGCAGTTTGCCTTACTGGGAATCTTAGCCTATATAACTGATCAGTTCTATTTCCATCCAACAATAAGATGCCTCTATTTATTTTCATAAAATGTTGAATCCATTGGGATTTTTTTTTTGGCTGTTGTGCAGTGCAAATATTGTAAAAAGGAATATAGTTTGTATTTGCTGTCCTTTATAGTCAAATGACATGGTAAATGGTACATTGAAATAATCAATCTCCATTCTTCAAAAGATTGGGAAATAATTTAAAGTTTCAGTTGAAACTATAAACATGTGTCTCTCTAATCTTATTTGGATTTTTGGTATTTTGCATGGCATCTTATTTTCAGCATGGTATTGAGGTACATCTCAAAGTTTTTCTTCTTGCTATGAGTGACTCAGTTGTTTCTTTCTCAGGTTAAGAATGAAGCTGCTGTACTAGGTTTTGTTGGAGCCCCGTTTACCTTGGCATCTTATTGTGTGGAAGGAGGTTCATCAAAGAACTTTACAATGATTAAGAAAATGGCCTTCTCAGAACCAGCGGTATGGAAAAGATCTTTGTTCCACATGAATACTGTTCTACTCAGTACAATCCCTTGTGAAAATTGCCAATGAATGTAGGATACTGCACAGTTTGCTTGTCTTCTAGCATGACATCTGAATAATTTGGTTTATATATGTATAAATATGTCTCAGAGTACTACAAAAGAAACATTGTTAGAACTTAGAATTTATTAAAACAGAGCAAATTTGTTACATTATTTCATTATTTTTTTTCTTGATCATCCTGAGTCTTGTTATAAAGCTTTGGTCTTGACAGTTGCTTTTGTGTTTTTGTAGATTCTACATAATTTGCTACAAAAGTTCACGACATCGATGGCTAACTATATTAAATACCAAGCGGATAATGGGGCGCAGGCTGTCCAAATTTTTGATTCATGGGCTACTGAACTCAGCCCAGCTGATTTTGAGGAGTTTAGCCTGCCTTATCTAAAGCAGATAGTGGATAGTGTCAAGGAAACACATCCGAACTTGCCTCTGATACTATATGCAAGTGGATCTGGGGGCTTGTTGGAGAGGCTTCCTTTGACAGGTGTTGATGTTGTGAGCTTGGACTGGACAGTTGATATGGCAGAGGGCAGGAAAAGATTGGGATCTAACGTAGCAGTTCAAGGGAATGTGGACCCTGGTGTTCTTTTTGGATCGAAAGAGTTTATAAGCAAGCGGATTTTCGACACTGTGCAGAAGGCTGGCAATGTTGGACATGTATTGAACCTTGGCCATGGCATCAAGGTTGGAACTCCAGAGGAAAATGTTGCTCACTTCTTTGAGGTTGCAAAAGGGATCAGATACTAAAGAACCTTGGTTCTTGCCTTTCTCCAATCGGCAGAAGTTGTAGAATCGGTGGTTGAGGATAGATGCAGAAAGCCATGTGTAGTATAGAGTACTTGAAAAACATTTTTGTGACTGATTCTGTCTGTCGCATTTCAAGTTCCTGATTTCAGTGTAATATTGTAAGCAGATTGAGTTGAGGTGTAATGAAGTGCCTACTTGTTTATAGCCAACTTTAGTTCTGTACAATCTAGTCTTATCTACGAGCAGAAATGTTGATCATGTGTTGACATGATAGAAATATTCTGTTCTATCGAGGGTGTTCTTGTATTCTCTTATTAGAATACTAGTTATAAACATTTTGTTCTCGTGATATCAGTTTTTTTTTTTTTTTTTTTTTTTTTTGGTTCTTCAGGTTAACTTTGGTTCCTAGATAAATTTCTTGTGATCTCTCTTGTTAAATTAAATTTTTCTGCAGTGATTTTGTATTGTACTGTTTGGAATTCCTACCTTGCACTTGACCTATAAGCTATAGCAGTACGAGTTTCATTGATCCAACTGAAAGGTTTTCCGTTTCAAGTATTTCTTGCATGAATTTAGAAATTGTATAAATTTTAGGGATAACACCTGATCCTACATAGACACAGTATTTTGGGCCATCAAGCAAATGTAGTTGGCTGCCGAAACATCTGTACCATGTTGGTACTGGTGGCAAACAGTGGAAGACAAGGGGTTGTTCCTGTAGGAGGTGTTAACCAAAATATCTGTATTAAATGATGCACATGCTCAAAAGTGAGCAATTAGCAATGCTGCTTAAACATTTAGCAAAGTATGTGGGACCGCAAGGAATGCCATTGTTAGATGATCCTTACTTACACTGATGAAGTCCAGCTGCTTTGCTTCAGCTGAAAGCGCCGAGCAGCCAACGGTGCAGTCAGCTGGTGCGTGTGCCATTGTTTTTCTATGGCTGCGTCCACGCTTGTACTCCCAATTTAATCCTTCAGCTTTATCCAGTATGGCACGGTGCGCTGTTTGTTGATGTGATAGGCACATTTTTTTTTAAAAAAAGCGCTTCTTAGTTAAGAATAGAAGTGCAATGCAGAGATCAGGTCATGTTTGTTTCTTTGCCATGCTTATCCTTGCTCGCAATTGTTCCTGACGTTGATGACAGACCAGGCCATGCTTGTCCTTGCTTGATCTATTACTGCTGCTGACTGATCCATTTATGTCGCCTTAGTGTTTGTTCTTAGTGTTTTGTTAGCTTTTGAGAGGAGGAAAGAACTTGTCTGTGCCGCGCTTAAAAACCTGGATGTTTATCTGCATTTGGGATTGATGCTGTCCTGATGCTAACAGCATAATAAAGCAAATAAAGCAGATATTGATGCTATCCCGATGTTGGAGCAGGTACAAAAGTAACACGGTCTTTCCCTCACCGTCCAAATCCAAAAAAGAAAAGGTGTAGGATTTCTGGTCGTTCGTTTAATTGTTGTTGTTTTGCAACTTTCTAAAATTGAAAGTTGCAGAAACAGTTTTTTTTCTAAAAAGGAAAAGTTAAGGGCATTCGCTGTTTTTTTTTTTTTCTCCTGTGAAAGTTGGCTGATTAGTGTGCTCGGAAAAACCTCGTCCTGTCGTAAGATAAGCCGTGGCTTCTCGCGCGCTCCGATCGAACGGGACGCCGGGGGCCGTGTCGGCATCGCATACGTCCCGTGTTGATCGGGAAGTTCCGGGGAGTTCGAACTCGCGCGCGCATACGCATGCATTCCTTCATTTCCTTGGAATGGAATGATGGTTGTAACCGATCGAGACGCGGAGGTGGTGGAGTGGTTGCCGTTCGGCGTCCCTATCCAGCGGAAGCGGGAAAATATCTCGGCAGGCGCGGCCGCAGCCCGCGCTGATCCGGGAACCGGTGCGAGTGCGATGCGATGCGATGGTGACGGGATCGATGGATGGTCCTTGTCCTATTATCATTGGCTCATCCATCTTCTTCTTGGCAATTCCTTTCCTTGCGTACAACTTTTGGATTTACTTACTTTTGATTGAGCTCGCTTATCTTCCTATCTGCGCATTCCTCCTTTTATTTTTTATCGATTGATTGACGCTTTCTCGTTAATGCATATCTCGTCTGTGACCTCCTAGTATCTATCTTCGGCGCTGATAGGACGATCGAGCTGGCCAGTGGCCAGTAGTTCATCTTCATCAGGAACTAAACTAACCTCATCTCTATCCGTTTGCGCGTGCTGCGTGCTAGAAACAAATCTTTCGCCCTAACCTGCCTTTTCTTTCTCTCTCCGTACAGTACATAACATCGATCGATCGGACTACTACGAGGGCGCTGGTCGATCAATATCGTCGCATGTCCTAGCGGGCGCGAACGTATATCACTGTCGTCGCAACATTGCTCCACCACCATCAGCAAACCTTGCTTGATGGCCCAAGATTAATTATACTACAACAGATCTCTCGCTGAGTGTGGACACCAATCAGTGTAGGCTACAAGGCATCGGACGACGAAGGGATATGCATGCTAATTAACAAGGATGTGCAAGAAATAATTTGGCGTCTGGTCTGACTGTGCTAAGCCCACGCTAGCTGTTATCCGATCCGATCCAATCCATCAGTCCTACACTCCTACGTCACGGCACTCTGCAGATATTTTTCTCTGCCTTTCCACGCCATCGTCGAAATGTTTATTTGGTGTGGTGGTCTGTCCAATACTCCGATTTAGCTGGACGCTACTAGCTGGTAGTGCGTTGGTTACTAAATTGAGAAGAATGTAGTCTAATGTGATTCGGTTAATGATTAACCTACCTCTCCCTCCCGTTCCTCTGCTTCGCTCCGGGACAAGACAAGAGTCAAAGGCAATCCTCATAGCTCCAGGTCATCCGGCGTGCTGTGTTGCCGTGAGAGCTCTCAGATCGGATCCATGGATGGATGGCTCATGGCTCGCTCGTCTACTCTTTCTTCTCTGATCTCAGCACATACATATTGCCTGGGACGTTTTCTTTACCTGCTACGACGCGGCGGTGTTGGCGCTCGAGGTTGAGCGAGGCACCACCGCAAAATCTGACCAGCACCTCACCTAGTGGAAACGGGGCGACCTATACACCACCACACCACCGATTACGGATCACGAGCATAATTGATTAATCGGGAGTGGGAAAATAAACAAGTGCATGCTCCACTTCACTCCACCTTCAGGCTCAGGCACCCTGCTGCTCCACTGCCTAGTCCAATGTCCAATCCAACAAACAACAAAGTAACAACAATGGGCCCAGCTGAGCAACCGATGCTTCTTCTGTTCTGATGGGCCCACGGCCACTGGTGACGGTGAGTATCAAGCAGATTGTATAGATTACTGAGATTAGTAGTCTACTTTTCCCAGGCAGCCGAGATCATTGGTCATTGCTACAGGCAACCAAGCTCAGTGCCTCCTCCGCCTATAAAGGGTAAGAGGGGTCTCTCTCTTACCCTGCGCTGCGCATACTTTGACTGAATCTGCAGAGGAATTGGATCTCCGGTTTCTTCTCATGCGATACTGATTCAATCTCAGTATCTCTCTTACCCTGCGCTAGCGCTCCTCTATCAATTCTTACCTGAATCTTTCTGAAGAGGAGACCAGCTGACTTGGTTAGGAGAGGCTCTTGCTCTTCCGCTTCGCCCGGATCCCCGGGATCATCAGGTACCAGTGCACCACTTGCCAACTCGATCTTTAGTTTCTGGGATCTGCATGTTTGCCCGTTCGTATGCGATACTGATTCAGTCTCATCAGGAAAGTATATTGCTGAATCCTGCACCTGCTCCTGGTTCTGAAACACCAATATACTCTTGCAGCCTCTTGATTTAGGCATCCTGCTCTGTACACAAACCATCCCCTGTGATTACCGTAAGGATTTTGGTTTGCCCGTGCCCTGTTATGTCCAATAGAGATATATGTGAACATGTAGTTGCCTAGCTTTAGTTGGATTGCCTTGTGATTCCAGATCAATCTACCTCTCAGTACATCAATGCATCCTTTTAAGAGTATCATATCATGGGTACGGTGTTTTCTCTTCTTGGCCTTGCAATAGTAATGTACTACACTAGTTGGCCTCCTCATGAACAAACCACAACGAAGTACTAGAAGGTAGGTCGTTCTCTGATGTATACTACTGGTTATTTCAGACATCCATGTATGGACTTTCTTTGCATTGACAAATTGTTATCTATTTGTAGTCTTTGTGGAATCTATGTTGCAGATCGAGCTTATAGGTTTTGTATCAAGTAGCCTTAGCTTTTCCTTTTATCTCATAAAACGGCTCACATAAATTCAATTTTGATATTCCTGAGTTATGGACACGGAAAATATGCATACATATTTTGATCTATAATTTTTTCGTTTAAAGACCCTAAAGTTTATTCAAATTCTTGTGAAAAGAGAACCTATTTCTTCTTCAAGAGTCAAAACAAATACAAGAGGTAGCATTTATATGCACATAAATATTCTCCTTTTCCATTTGAAAAAAAATATATTTAGTTAATACTAAACCACTTTGTGTCTAAATATTTGTATTTTCTATTGGCAGTATTTTGCTTTCAGTAACAGGTCCAAAATATCAAGGGATGCAGAAAGATGTGCTTGCATGATAGAGTACCTTGCTTGGGAATTGGCAGGATAGCCAAACATAATTGTACTTGGCTTGATATTGATGACACTAGAGTACAAATATATGCACAACAATTGGCTCATGTGCATACATGTAATGGGGCTATGAGTGGTAGCTCAACCATCATGTCAGGTTACTTTCTAGGTGGAGACGGTTGAAATTGTTGGCCACTTACAATTACCAGCATCCTCTACATCATTTCTACTCATCACCTACTTATTCAAGTTTGAAAGTCATTGTTTTTACCGTGCATATAAAACACTGAGAAGATGGTTGATAAAGAGAATATTCTAATGCAGAGATATGAGATGGGAAAGTTACTTGGAAAAGGGAGTTTTGCCAAAGTTTATCATGCTCGCAATGTTAAGACTTCACAAAGTGTTGCTATCAAGGTAATTGACAAAGATAAGATCTTGAAATGTGGTCTTATGGATCAAATAATTCGAGAGATTTCAGTGATGAAATTGGTAAAGCATCCAAACATTGTGCAATTGTATGAGGTGATGGCTACCAAAACAAAGATATATTTTGTGATAGAGTATGTCAAGGGAGGAGAGTTATTCAACAAGGTTCAACGTGGAAGGTTAAAAGAAGATGTTGCTCGTATATATTTCCAACAATTGATTAGTGCTATTGACTTTTGCCATAGTAGACAAGTTTACCATCGTGATCTAAAACCCGAAAATCTTCTTCTTGATGGAAGTCACAACTTAAAGATTTCAGACTTTGGTTTAAGTGCACTTCCTGACAGTAAGAGAAAAGATGGGTTACTTCGCACAATATGTGGGACTCCTGCATATGTTGCTCCAGAAATAATTAGTAAAAAAGAGTATGATGGTGCAAAAGCTGACATATGGGCTTGTGGAGTGATACTCTATGTTTTGTTGGCAGGCTATCTTCCTTTCCAAGACAATAACTTGATGGACATGTATAAGAAAATTTGTAAAGCAGAACTCAGATGGCCAAGTTGGTTTTCTTCAGATGTCCGAAAGCTTTTGCGGCGTATCCTTCATCCAAACCCTAATAGGCGGATCTCTATTGAAGAAATAATGAAACATCCTTGGTTCAGAATTGGTCTTGATGCAAGATTGGCTGCTTCTACTATGAAGACAAGAGATGATGTGCCTATTGACGTGGATTTGACTTTGGATTCTTTGAATAGCAATATTATTGAGTGTAATTCAGCAACAGAGAAGCTTACTGATTTGAATGCTTTTGATATCATCTCTCTTTCCAATGGGTTTGATCTCTCTGGAATTTTTGAGAATAACTCAAATAAGGAGGATTCTAAATTTACATCTACCAACACAGCTTCAACAATTGTCACAAAACTCATAGAAGTTGCAAAGAGTTCAGGATTGAAAGTTATAAAGAAAAATGGTGGATTGATGAAGATGGAAGTTTTCAAACCAAGTATAAAAGGTGTGATGTCCATAAATGTCGAGATATTTCAAATCACACCAAATTTTCATCTTGTGGAGATTACGAAAACCAATGGTGATACCCTTGAGTATCAAAATTTCATAAACCAAGGTATAAAACCAGCATTGAAAGACATTGTATGGGCTTGGCTCGGTCAACAATCTGATGAGTAGAATCATCAACTTTATATATTATGACAAGTGTAACGCTAATAGAAATTATCAAATAATTTTTTTTTGTTATTGTACCTTTTTTATACTGATGTTCGTGCAATGAATTTTTCATTCTCCTGACCATACTACTGGAACATGGTTCCTATCACAATGGAATATTTTCAAAGTCATTTATTACTGTTAGTGAAAAAATATATTAGAGAACAAGCTGAATTTACTAAAACTTATAGAAGATGTCCTCCTAACTTGTTTTTTTAATCAATCCCTGGACAAAGTTAGTGCCCCTTTATAATATTGATATTATGGTGACTAATGTACTTACATTACCTTTGAGTATATAGAACACTCTAGACACATCTAGATCTTTCGACTCATAAGTGTTCTTGTTGTCCCCATACCGACTCATGGGAGTTTGGGGCCTTCTCACCGGAAGTCATAAAGAAAGGCCAAACAACCGAAGCCTGATTGACTCCATATGGTCCAACATGTTGGATCTCTACTCTCTACAGCAGCTATTGCCAAAATAGCAACGATCTAGTACCATGTTCATTGCTTCACGCTTCGTGTACGAATGTACGATTGGGCCAAGTACTCTTGACTAGAGTGCTGAAAGCAAAATGTCTAACTTTCTGGATGAGAAGTGAATCGTCAAATTTCTTTCATAGTAATGGAAACAAATAGACAATTTTCTTTTATAATGGAAACAAATGTCTATAACTTTCTGAATGAAAAGTGAATCAACATTTTTTATAACGGAAATTATCAACCCTTTTTTTATAATGGAAGCAAATGTCTAACTTTCAGAATGAGAAGTGAATCAACAGTTTTTGTAAGAAAGGAAATTGTCAATCAAGAGTGTTAAAATCTCACAGAAAACGTCGCCATCTTGGAATTTCGAAGGCGTCTTCCGGCTGAGGACGGAAAGAATAATTCTGCAATAAAAAGGACGGGGGAACATAAAACGTCGACAGCAGGGTTCGAACCTGCGCGGGCGAAGCCCAACAGATTTCAAGTCTGTCTCCTTAACCACTCGGACATATCGACGGTTTGTTTTTATGTAGTTAAATATTACCATGTTAACTAGGACTTACATAACTTGCCGGTGCGAGTATTTTTTCCGGGTTTAAATATGTTGTCCAGTAAACAGTGTAGGCTGGGCTGGGACAAAAATGCTCACGTCTAATGCGCAAGTATCGTTTGACACATTAAGTTACACTTAAATGTGGCCCCTTTGAAAGCCTCTTTTGTTGTTGTTGTTTATATAAACATAAATGCTCAAATTCATGTGTATGCGTGCACACACACCACATTCGCAAAGGTACTACTCAAATTACTCCAATTTATAAACGATAAAAATATGAAAGAAAATTATCTCTCTTTTTTTGTTTTATCTCTTGTATAATTGACGACCTACTGCCAAGGATAATGGTGCTTGTGCATTTTGGCCAAAGAAATGGTGCTTGTGCGTTAGGTGTGTAGCACAAAAAGAGGTAATTTTAGACCATAGGTACCTCAAACGCATAAAAATTTGGATCCAGTTACGTAGATCTCAATAGCATACATAGCAGACAACTGTCAGTAGACAACTGTCAGTCACTACTCTAATTAGCAGCAAAAATTGCTACTGGTACATTTAACATGAGGAACTAAATATACTACCTCATTCCTCATATAAAATATCTTGATATAATTAACTACTAATGACAAGGTTGAACTACTCTGCATATTTCAATACTACAAAGTACAACACAGATATTTTTGGGACAACTTATATCAGTTTAAAAGGATTCTCTCTTCTTCTTGTTCCTTGATTGCTTTGCCAGGAGAACAGAAAGGCCAGTCAATGCAAACTTCTTCCTCTTTCCTGAAATTCTTTTGCGAGTAGCCATATCTTCTCTGCACAAAACACCACTCCTGTTTAGAATCTGACCAAGTGAGATATCTGGTATCTCGCTTGTTTTGTCATCCCAAACACTTTTGTCATACCCATCAGGTCCCATTAACTTCATACTCAGTATCTGCCCAATTGATAATGTTGGTTTGACTGATCTATCAGAAACATCAGAAATCATATCTGTGGTGTGCGAATCGTCGCGATGGTGAGCTGCATTTTTGAATTTTGGGGAGCCACCAAGAGATCGCCTTTTGTGTCCACTCTCAGATTTCCATCTACGAAGAATCTCTTCCACCGCAAGTTTCCCATGGTTTGCAGCCTCTACCCTCTTTAGGGCCTCTTGCAGCGCCTTCTTGCATTCCTCAACCTCTACTTTGGCATCCTCGAGCCTCTTAACTGACTCGGACTCTGAATTGTTAGCTACATCTACCTGTAGCATGGCATCTTCTACTTTCTTCCTGGACTTTTCATCAGCTTCAAGAGCTTTGGAACACAGTGTGAAATACTCCTCCATCGAGAGAGTTACTCCATCAGAAGCAGTGTCACCTTCAAAAGAAGTTCCACTGCTCAGCAGTGCTTTGATCTCAGCAAGTGCAAGGGCTTCTGCAGCTCTAGCAGCATCTTCCATCTTTCTGGCTGCAATGCACCTGACCTCAGCAGTGCTAATGCTGGCCTTTGCCTGCTCAATTTCTGCAGCCAACACCATTGCTTCAGATTTTGAATCATTTGCCATGCTCCTGAGCTGCTGCACCTCAGTGGTCATTTTCTTGATCTCCATAAAAATGTCAGAGGGATCTTTGCGTCTCCTCTGCAGATCCTTCAGAATTTCCAGCTTTTGTGCTGTCTGATCCAAGTCATCCTCCAAAGAAGAAACCAATGAAGTGTTAGAGCAGAGCTTTTCTCGGCCTCTTTCAAGCAACACCTTTTCTTTTGCTATGCTATTTCGCAGTAACTCAACTGCAGCCCGCACTTCAGCCAGATCATCTGTACTTCTGTTCAGGCTAGCCTTTGCCTGCTCAAATTCTACCGAAACTGAACCTGAATGGTTTCCCTCTACACCTTCCATGTCCACATCAACGTTGATGTTTTCAGGCTGCTGCTCTTCGGGTCCTGCCTCAGAAACCTGACCAGTTTCATCAGACTTCACAGCTTCTTCAGAGGATGTTTCAGTGGCTTCCTTCTGTATCTTCATTTTCAGGTCTGCTATGATTTTCTTGGTTGCCTCCAGCTCCTTGAGCACATCAAGAGTTTCCCTTTCCTTGACTGCCAGCTCGTTTTCTAGCTGTGCAGCCTGCTCCGCTGCGTTGATGGCCTCTGCAGCTTGTTCAGAGTGTTCATGTTTCTGCAGGTCGCAAACGTGGGAAGGAAAGTGAGAAACAACATCATAAAATTTGTACGTTGCTTGAGGAAAAGACACAAATCCCGCAATGAGATGTTGAAGGCAAAACCACACAATACTATCAGTCGGCACTATTCGGACCTTGCCAAAATAAAAAACGGGATGCTGCACATCACCACGATTGGGAAGACGTTATTCGTGGAACTACAGTGACCACCACCCAATCAGGAATCCCATGCTAAACTCTCTCTCTCTCTCTCTCTCTCTCTCTCTCGTCATAAATGTGCAGAGTGCAAAGCAAAAGCAGCCTACGAGATTGGCATCATCTGTTCACTCTGTTGCTGCCTTGCTAAGGGCAGTCACTCGGGGGGCGGGGGCGGGGCGGGGGGCCAAGCAGTTAGGCAAAACAGCCGTGGAATTGATGATGTGCTTATTGACGATTGCAGGCAACAAGCACCAGCAATCACAGTAGGATTCCTGCACAATGTGTAAAGTAAGCCAGGTATAGTACCGACATCCACCAGGAGCCAAATGCCCAAATCCATCCAGACAATTCAAGGAGGAGGAGCTACCGAGCCAGCGACCTCGGATCTCACATTAATGAATAATGATTAAACAACTACTAGCAGCTGGATGCAGCAGCAGCACTATAGCATGGCAGGCATCGACGGAACAGCAGGAAACGGGAGGAGCAAAGAGGCGGCGGGTGGTCGGTCACCTTGGAGGGCGCGAACATGCGCCTGACGAGGTCGGAGCTCAGGCGGCGCTGCCGCCGAACCGGTCGACGGCCTCCCGCACGGACTCGAACGGCGCGGACGTGTCGATCTCCGCCCTGCCGCCACCGGCCGCATCGGCGGCGGCGGCGGCTGGAGCTGCGCATTCGTCCTCGGAGCTCATGGGGGACACAGTTTCTTTGGTGGTTGCACTGCACTGGTGCGCGAGGAGGAAGGAGGAATGGCTAGAGGCGGAGCAGAGAGATGTGGGAAGACGGGAAAGCTGCGGGTTTTTAAGACCCAGCGAGTGACCCGGCGAGAGAGACGTTGACCGCCCTTGGCCCTCCCCGCCAAGGAGCCGTTGGCCGTTGCGTTGCGTTTTCGTACAGTGTTTTGCTTTGCAGCACAGCCCCTCCTATTTTTAAAGCTTTGTTGTAAATAAAAAAGAAAAAAGTTCCCACTTCCCACCAACGTTGCTGTGGCACGGCGACGCATCCATCCTCTTGACTGTGTTTTCGTACAGTGCTTTGCAGTCTTTGTTTGGCCTCCGGCCGCCTGTTGCCGCTGCCAGTGCCAAAGAGCGCCCACGCGCAAGGCTGCCGCCACATGTTACCGTTTCCCTGCAGGCCGCAGCGGCTATTTCCTCCTCCTCTGCCACACCAGCGGAAACGGGCGTGGCATTAACGGTCGACCACGGAGTAGCTGGTGGGGGGCGGTGATGGTGCTCAGGAAAGCCGAAAAATGATGCAGGCCGGACGACACGGGACAGACACCGTGCGAGCGAGGCGTGCCGTTGCACACCGCCGCGCCCGCGCACTGCAGCCAAAGGATCTGCCGGCGTCGGGCGACGCGTAGTACTGTGTGGTGGCGCGCCGCGCGCGCGGATCACGAGAAACCAACCGCCCCTAGACCCTAGTGGATGCAGATGGATGCACCGATCGTCATCTCGGATCCGGCCTTGTCCGCGATGCCACTTCCTTCTCCTAGTCCTTTGGACGGTGAAGCGCACGGGAACTGAACGTGAACGTTGCCGAAGAGAAGACGACGACAGCAAGGGCTGCTTCGTTTCTGGACCGTTGCCAAGATTCGAATGGGGTATAAACAAAACTTGTGCTGATCCCTATCTGTGGTACGTACTACGGAGCATATAATTAACACTGAATCAGTCGCTACTAGGACTACAAACAAACAGGGCCTCGTCGTGGCTTGAAAAAAAAAAAAAAGCTTCACTGCGTCAGCTCCTTGTGTTTGAGTGTGGCCGTTTCTGCAACTGCACGTGCGTTACTCCTATCCGAAACAGACAGATTTTTCCTTGCCGTGTTACTGGGATCCGAAACGTTACAAGCCCATGAACTGTGTTCTGGATTTTAGCCCATGTGCTGTCCTAGTGAAGAAGCCCCCAAAAAAGATGGGCTCCCACTATTAACAGGCCCATACTAGTCCGACGCAAAATGCCTTTTTTTGGTCTTAAAATAAGAAAAGGTACCGCCGGCAAAGTGTTTTTTTTTAAAAAAAAACACACACACACAGGCAACGCGTTTTTATGGGAGATTGGTAGCAAACCAAGCAAAAATGCATCCATTTGAGCCCAACGTTACTTTATGTATTTTCATAATCATAGTGGTACGTAATTGTTTTATAAAACATATATAGTTAGATCTAGTGCCCATTATTTGCAATAATGATTACAATTTTTATGAAGTTGTCAATTTGTTGCAAAGTTCAAAAATGGGTGTACCAAACAGGTTAAAATGGAACAGCTTCTCAAATGGAAACCTGGCCTTACAAGGGATGGCGCTAGGTGTAGCTAAAAAATACTAGTTTCTTCCAGCTCACTCCCTCCTACTCCCTCTATTTTAAATTATAAGACGTTAACTTTTTATGACCTCAAATTTGATCACTCATCTTATTTAAAAGATTTGTGCCAATATAGTTAAATTTAAGTTATTCTTGAAAAACTTTTATTAATAAGGCAAACCACAACAAAAAGAAGTGATATTTTATACAATTTTTTAATAAGACGAATTGTCAAACTTAAAGATAAAAAAAAAGTTAAACATCTTATAAATTGGAACAGTGGGGATATTTATTATGAAAAGTTGTTTTACCAAACTTTTTTTCCCCAAAATATCAAGTAGAGATTGGTAAAATCCGGTGACAAAAGAGATGGTTAGATTGAGCTGAAAATACTAGCTTCTTCAAGCTCTCTCCCCCCCCTCATCTACCATAAGATTTAGTACCAAACGTTTTTTTTTCCAAAACAACTTTAGCTCACTAGTGGAGATGCTCGTTGAACTGAAGCCAAAAGAATGTTGCTCCATCGGTGAAGCAGAACTGCACCAAACGATGTTTTTAGAATTGAAGGTTTTGCGGAACTGAGAGAGTACATTAAAAAAATAAAAAGGAGAGATTACTCTATTGATTATTAAGAATTGGTTGAACCACACTCCAAACAAGAAATCAAGAAAGTCCTATAAACAAGAATACATCAGTAGAAACAAGAATTCATTTCCTGGGAACAAAATGTTCAGAATTTGTTCATCACGCATACGAATATATGAAGAAACAAGAATTCAATTCTTGGGAAACAAGATGTTCCAGATAATTCTGAACTGCTAAAAAAAAATTTCAGTTTATAAGCCAACAATACCTTTTTTCTTATATAAAATTAGCTGTTTGTATAATATTTTTACTTACCAGCTGGCTTATAAGTCCTGTTGAATAATTTTAAAATTATCTTGGCAGTAGTAGTACAGGTTCTTAGCAGCGTACAATTGCGTAGTACAGCTGTACAAACTTTGGGTGCTGTTGTGCTTGTCGTTGTCGTGCTGGGTGCATATAAAAAACGCTTAATAACGGAGAAGCAAGTACGATCAATGAGTTTGGGATACACAGTTGAGTTAGTCTCTGGTAGGTCAATTTAGATCACCTTCATCTCACATGAAGCTTGCCCACGCTGAGCAAATCGAGGCGGCTTCCCCGCGATTAGTTGCCGGCAATCGTCATGCATTAGGAGATGATCATCATCAGATCGACCGGTGTGGTTAGCTAAAACGTTGAGCAACAAATGCCTCGCCGCAGCCCATCCATCAGTTATTCAGTCTCCATTTTTCCTACCTACCAGCTGGAAATCCCTAGCATTCCATACAGCAGTCAACTCCACACACCTTTCCTTATAGTTCATCCACTGAATTTTTTATTTATCTTTCTGACACGCTAGGTACCTGCTTGCGTAGAATCGAGTCGACGGAGCCAACTCCATGCATGGGCTATATAAATCGCATTCCCGGCAGTGCTTTTCTCGCATCCACTGGAGCCAAAAGCCAGCTTTGATCTGTGCTTTAGTTCATTAGTTGTCGTCAGATAGCTCAATTCGTTAGTTGATCAACGTGGTGCAGAAGAAGCTGTTGTTGAGCTAGCTAGCGATGGTGGCTTCAATGTCGTCTCACGTCCTTTTCGTGGTGGCGGCGTGTGTCGCGTTGGCTCTCTTGGCCGCGACCAGCAGCTGCAGCGCGCAGCTGCTGGACCCGCACTTCTACGACAAGGCGTGCCCGGCGGCGCTCCCCACCATCAAGAGGCTCGTGGAGGAGGCTGTGGCGGCGGAGCCCCGCATGGGCGCGTCGCTGCTGCGCCTGCACTTCCACGACTGCTTCGTCAACGTACACACCTCTCCGACAACATCGTCTGTGCGCGTCGACGTGTTCGCGATCTCATCTTTGCATGCATGCTTTGGTTCATCAGGGGTGCGACGGCTCCATCCTGCTGGACGACACGCCCTTCTTCACCGGCGAGAAGATGGCCGCGCCCAACGCCAACTCCGTCCGCGGCTTCGACGTGATCGACCGCATCAAGGGCGCCGTCAACGCCGCCTGCAGGGGCAACGTCGTCTCCTGCGCCGACATCGTCGCCGTCGCGGCGCGTGACTCCATCGTCGCGGTTCGTTCATCATCATTCATTCGCCTCCATCGTCTCGCATTAATTGTTGCACGCCACGCACGAAAACCTTCACCCGTCCAAATGCATGCATGCACGCAGCTGGGAGGGCCGTGGTACAACGTGCCGCTGGGCCGCCGGGACGCGCGGACGGCGAGCCAGGCGGCGGCGAACAACAGCATCCCGGCGCCGACCTTCAACCTCGACCGCCTCGCCTCCACCTTCGCGTCGCAGGGCCTCCCGCTCCAGGACCTCGTCGTGCTCTCGGGCGGGCACACGCTGGGCTTCTCCCGCTGCACCAACTTCCGGGACCGCCTCTACAACGAGACCGCCACGCTGGACGGCTCCCTCGCCGCCTCGCTCCGGGCCGTGTGCCCGCGGGCCACCGGCAGCGGCGACGACAACCTCGCCCCGCTCGACCCCACGCCCGCGCGCTTCGACGGCGCCTACTTCGCCGCGCTGCTGCGGCGCAGGGGAGTGCTCCACTCCGACCAGCAGCTGTTCGCCGGCGGCCCCGGCGGCGTCACGGACGCGCTCGTGAGGTTCTACGCCGACAACGCCGACGCGTTCAGGAGGGACTTCGCGGAGGCCATGGTGAGGATGGCCAGCCTCAGCCCGCTCACCGGGAGCAGCGGCGAGATCCGCTACAACTGCAGGAACGTGAACTACTCTTGATCTGAGTGGATTTGATCCATTCGATCGCGCGCGCGCGCAGCTGACGGGCTACAACTTGTCGGTGTGCTGTTGAATGAATGCAGACGTGTTCATGTGCTCGTGTCAAACAGAGTGTTATTTCAGTTAAGTTTATTTCTGCATTTATGTTGTTTTGTCACCGGTAAAAAGAGAGCTCCAGGCCTGGTTCTTATTTTGCTGTAGTGTAATCTTTTGTTGATTTGCTTGGCAGTTTGTGAGGTTTTACAGTCCCATCTGTTGTTTCAGTTGTACTCCACATTTTGAATTACTACTTCGATAGAGAGGAACCAAGGCTTTTTTTAAGATAGATGAGGGATATGATCTGCATCTTACTATTGGTAATGCTGGTGTGCCCAAGTCGTCTCTCGCAACAAACGTGCACGGGCTTCCTGCTTGTGCGTTCAGTTGGTGGACCTACTAGCATCTCGCTGTTGCTACTGCCATAACTTTGGTTTTCTTGGTTCTGTCGTTCGATTCCCACTTTTTTCTTCTGGAATTAATTACAGCATAAAACAAATGGCAGCCTCTAGTTTATGGAATCCGAGACCGAAAACAGCATAAAGCAACAATCAGCCGCCCGACTAACATCTCAAAAATCATGAGCAAAAACAACATTCCACCGTTGCGTGACCGGTAAACTTTCACCCAGAGAGAGATCCATCCATGCTCTCTTGCTGTACGGTTTCGATATGGGCATATATGTGCATGTCGGTTGCCTTCACATTTCACATTACAATTTTATTTTTCTCTCAATCTTATTCGACCACAGCACGGCAACATCACACAACACACTGGGCCGTTGGCCCAAATTCTTTCTCAACCACAGCAGGTGGCCAGGCACAGCAGGCCGGGCTCTCAGTATCAGTTCACTCTGGAGCAACTGAGCCTGATCTCTCCCTGCGAGCCGGTGAGCACGCCGATGCTGCCCATGCGCACCATGGCGGCGGCGAAGTCGTTCCTGAACTGCCCCGCGTTGGACGCGTAGCTCTGGACCAGCGCGTCGGTGGAGCCGCCGCTGAAGAGCTGCTGGTCCGAGTGCAGCACCCCGCGCTGCGAGAGCAGGCCGCTGAAGAAGGCGCCGTCGAACGTGTTGGGCGTCGCCATGTCCATGGGCGCCAGGTTGCCGTTGCCACCGGACTGCGGGCAGGTGACCCGGAGCGCCGCCGCGTCCGACTGGTTCACGTTGGACTCGCCGTAGAGCCGGCTCCGGAAGTTGGCGCACTGCGCCTGACCGACCGTGTGAGCTCCTGCATGCATGCCACGGCGAACACGTACGTATGAGTATTGAGTTGCCATGCATTGCACATAGTTGTACACGCAGCACGTCGAGAGCATGCATATGTACCTGAGAGCGCGACCATGTCCGTGGTGGTGAGCCCCTTCGTGGCGAAGCCGCTGATGAGGCTGGCGAGGCTGGAGCCCGGAGGAGGGAGGTCGCTGTTGGCCTGCGAGAGGCTCGCCGTGGTGGAGTCCCTCCTCCCCAACAGCACCGTGTACGGCGGCCCTCCTAACTGCAATGCAATGCAAGCAGCGAAATTAAACGAGGCAGAACAGAACGAACATCATCTCGGTCCGTCGTCAGCGCTCTTGTCTGTGTCTGTGTCTGTCGACGACATCGATCAGAATCTATCTATTTGGTCGATCGATTGATTGATGATCTTACGGTCACGACGGAGTCCCGCGCGGCGACGGCGAGGATGTCGGCGCAGGAGACGGTCCGCGGGCAGACGGCCTCGACCTGCGCCTTGATGCTGTCGACGACGTCGAAGCCCCTGAGCGAGCCCCGGTTGGGGAACGAGTTCTGCTCCCCTGTGAAGTTGGCCGTGTCGGCCAGCAGCACCGACGCGTCGCATCCCTGCCACGACACGGGAGGACGTGAGCTAGCTTGCTAGAGGTCTTGGTGTTACGCCACAGTATGCATGCATGAGCGGCGACAGAGACGACGAACAGGAAGATCGACTTGCCTGGACGAAGCAGTCGTGGAAGTGAAGCCTGAGCAGGGAGGCCCCCATGCGAGGGTCCCGGTTGACCGCCGCCGTCACGGCGCTCCTGATGGTGCCCAGCGCCCGGGGGCACGACGAGTCGTAGAACGTCGCCGACAGCTGCGCCGACGCCACGGCGGCCACGGCCAGGAGGACGATCGCCTGAACGGAAACTGAAGCAGCAGTAGCAGCAGCAGCCATTGTACTGACTGACAGAGTATCTATCTTATGACTGATCGAGGCACAAGTCATCTGTCACTACTACTACTACACGCATTTATAGCAGTGGACGACCGCCACTGGTCGATCGCTGGTCACTGCTACTCCAAACTCGCGGGTAGCGGCACAGTTAGCGTCGTTGTTCCGTAGCTGTCCAAACAAATCCCAGTGTCCCCGTTGCCTACAGTGCCGTGCCTGCGAGCTAGTTAGTCTGCATGCAGCAGGAGTGTGCGGGCGATGCATATCTCTGTTACGACGGACAGGCCTTCCTAATACTAATTATGGAAGGGCAGAGCGATCGATCTTCTGAAATAAATGGAGGTATTGATTAGTTGTTGTTGCTACTGCTAAGCATGAATAATGTTTACTGAAGAAAACGTGTGCGCGTACAGGTCCAAACTCCAAACTGACGAACGATGTTGATCGGTTAACGCACGGATCCTGCTGAATTGGTAGGAATCACATGCACGTCTGCCTCTATTTCTCTGCATTTGCCTGCCTGCCTGCCTGCCTGCTTGCATGATATATATTGATATGTACGTGCGAACACACACAATAAACCAATTCCTTCTACATCATGCATGCATGCCTGGCACTGGCAGTGTTCTCAGAGTTATTTTTATCTCGAGGATTATATAAGGATTGCACTGTAATTAGTTACAAACTAGTAGCAGCTAACGAGGATATATGCGGTACAAGTACAAATCCGTCATTTTCTGTCACTGCAGGTAGCATGCAGGCATGCACCCATGCCCTAGGCCTGTACTGCGTGTAGTGATATATGGCACTGATGCCTTGTATATTAACAGCAACGACGATCATCAATTAGCTGGACAGCTTAACAAGAAGCAAAATTCCACATGGGGTAGGGACCTTGTACACCTGGCTGCACCCTTCGTTGCACATGCTCGCATATATAGTTGCATGGAGCTGGAGGTATGCGTCGCCGTCGTCGGCACTATACATAACCAAAGCTCTCATAATCATGCTTACCTGTATCGATTTATAATCACTTGATTGCGTTATTATTATCTCCATGATACGACTACAACAAGCAATCCAAAGAATTCCTTCTCGTGTGTCCTCATCTTGTAATTTCAGTGTCTTCAACCCAAAACTTCATATTTCGTTCTTCGAGGAGCTAACTTGATAGTTAAAGTAAGAGCCTGTTTGGCTTTGGTTCGTGCCCAAACTTGCCACCCCTCACTTTTGACAAACTTTGTATCCAGAGAAAAGTTTGGCGAAAAAACTACGCCACACTTGTGACAAAGGGGACCGGCAAAAGTCTAGGTGGTGTGCTTCCGGCTGTGGAAGGCACCGATCATGTGTTCGAACCACGTTCGGCACACATGATTTCCCACCGAAACGATACATTCCCTAAATAATCCGTGACGCCTTTTCGGCGTGGTGCCACAAAGGGAATGCGACGCGCCGGTCGCCTCGAGTCGAGGATTCCGGTGATTCCAAGAAGGACGCGGTCTTCAGATCTATGTGTAGTTGTAGATCTGTTTGTACGAGTGTGGTGTATGTGGTGTGCGTGTATCGAGTGGGGTGTGCGTTTGTACGAGCAGATACTACAGCTGTACCCAGATGAGAAGCAATCAAAAAAAAAGTTTGGCAAGAAAATGAGTCTATGACATGTGAGTCAGAGTGTTAAGAAAGTGTGGCATGCTGTAGCTGTGGCAGCAAATCAAACAGCTGTAAAAAAAATATTATGGCATGGCATGACTAACATGTGGCATGATATGGTTTGGACATGAACCAAACAGACCCTAAATTTTGTTCTTAAAGATATGTTTGTAAACATTTATGACGTCAAATAAGTAATCTAATATGATACTTGGTATTATAAATGTTATTATTTTGTATATAAATTCATTAAAAAATGTTTTCTATGGAAAAAACTTAAAGATGCTTTAACTACATACTAGAATGTAGAATGACTTGAAATTTAGAACATGGAATGGCTGATACCAGCCCGTATGGCCATGCTGATGCCTCTAAAAGGCCACGTGACTAGCAACCCCAGGCTTTTAGAGCCTCTAAAAAGCCCATATGGCCATTTCGCGGGTCTATTCTTACTAGCCCAACCCCTTCGCTGGTCTGGCTTGTCTGGCTACCAGCTGTGTGCACAGTACCCGGCTGATTGTGTGCACAGTACCGGGCTGTGAGGAAGATGGAGCCGGCCGCCGACCAGACAAGCCAGACCAGCCCGCAGAACACGCCGTAGAGAGCCCATAAGATAAAGCCCGTCATTATGTTCGGTCTTATCTGCCACTGCAACTAAGAGCCTTCCACGTGGGCCACTCCTCGCATCGCCTCCCCCGACGATGGCCGCCGCCGCCGCCGCCGCAGCCACGGCGTCGGCGTCGGCGTCGGCGTCATGGCTTCTCCGGAGGTCTATATCCTCATTCCTTGCGAGGCGCGCGGGCCCTAGCATCCTGCGTACAGCCCTCTGCTATTCCTCCTCTGCACCTGCCAGCCCCAGACCAACGCCGTCCCTGTCTCCGCCTGACATATCCGCCAGTGATGGAGGCGGCGGGATGAGGTGGGAGTCCGCGCGCAAGAAGAGGGTGGTGCTCCGCATCGGCTACGTCGGCACTGATTACCGAGGTTTTACTCGCCGACTTTTTAATTTCCGCCAGGGTAATAGGTGTCATGGAGCTTTGACTGAATTCTATTGCTATGTGCTTGGCAGGGCTTTCAAAAGCAGCGAGAGCTTGACGTGGATTCGAGTAAGCTCTGAATTATTAACTTGCTTGGGCTTGCTTAAAGCTATTTAATGTTGTATGCCCAGTGTAGCTTAATTTACCACACCGCTGCTGCCTGGTACAACTAGATGACTCTTTTCGTGCTACTTGCATTGCGTTGCTGTTAGTGGTTCTGTGCATTGGAGCTCTAATGCTTGTTCACCTGTTGAAGGATTCAAACTTTTGCCACGATGTATTGTAATCCTATAGAATGATTATGAAAGGTTACACACGAGTACACGACCCAAATACCATTTCTATAATATGGATACTAAATCATGGATGCTCTATAGTCTATATACTATAGTTGCTCCTGGTTCTTTTGTTAATTACTATAAGCAAATCAGAATGATGCATTAGAGTATAAGATGTAGATTAATTGCTCTGAGCTCATTCTGCAGCCATTGAGTCAGTCTTGGAATCTGCCATCTTCAAGGCAGGGGGAATTCTTGAGAGTAATTATGGAAAACTGCAAAAGGTTGGGTGGGAGAGGAGTAGCCGAACTGATAAAGGGGTAGGCTTTAACCACTTCACTGCTTGAATTTTATGAAGAATGCATTTAATTTTTCCAGCTAACAAAGGCTTGTATGCATGCTTAGAATGGACTAATTTCAGGTACACTCATTGGCTACAATGATTTCCCTTAAAATGGAAATCCCTGATAGAGCATGGGAGCATGATCCTGATGGCATTGCTCTTGCCAGTATCATCAACTCAAATTTGCCGGACAATGTGAGGGTTTTTAGCATCTTGCCTGCACAAAGGTAAATGGGTCGCTTATTGTACAGAAACAACAGAAATAAGAAGATTCATTCGATTATGCTTATTTTTATCATGGCATGGTGTGCATTGAACTATAGGAGTTTTGATGTAAGGAGGGAGTGCTTATACCGTGAGTACTTCTACCTTCTTCCTGCCGAAGTTATTGGAATTAAAGATGGTTTTAGCTCTGAAGAAATGCAAGAGCACTTGTCAGAATTCAATAGCATACTGAAAGGTTTCGAGGTATGTGGCTGATCCAATGTCTCATTCATTCTGTGGCTGCGCAGTATTTGCAAAACAATGGGATACATCTTCCTTGATTCAAATGATAACATGCAAGTGATTGGGGCACATTCTTATGAAAGCATGCTAAGAGAGGCATGCGTCATAATTAAGCATGCTCATTTGTTGGTGCTTTTCCAATTGCTTCACTGCTATATGCTTCAGTACGCAGTTAAATAACTTCAGGCTCCTTTTTGACTAAATTTGAAGGTTTAGAGTATAAATTTAGTGGTACTTACAGAACTGAAGTAGAGCCTAGTTCAGTATACTCTCTGAGTAACAATTGCTGGACGATTGCTGCTTTAGACATAACACAAATTTGTAGACACCTGGACAAATTAAATCTTTAAGATATTTAACTTTTCAACCACACCCTCTTTCATCCCAATATGCATCTTAGGGGAAGACCTTGTCAGAATGATTTTGCTCTTTGAATTGCTCTGTATATCTTCTCAACCTGTAGGGAAACCATCCATTCCATAATTACACTGCACGTGCCAAGTATAGGAAGGTTCTTGCGGGGAAGGCACCGAAGGGTCAAAGGAGCTAGCTCGACGTTGAAGTCCATGTCCTCTGAAATGGGTATGGCAGAAAGGTCTTCTGAAGAAAGCACTTCTTCAGATCATGACGAGGACTTGAATATTTCATCAATCATTGATTCTGGTGCCTCAGAAGACAATTATGTGAATGATATTCTGAAATTTCCTGAGAGTCGGGTGCAGATTCAAGCTAGGTGGCTGCATGAACCTGATGAAAGTGATAGGTTAAATGCTTCGCATTTCAGAGATATTATTACCTGTTCCTGTGGAGAGTTGCAGACTTCATCAGGAATTCAATTTGTGGAATTGACCATCTGCGGGGTATCTTTCATGCTGCATCAGGTATGTATAATCCACTGTGAAGTCATTATTAATACTCCATTGCAACAAATCAGGGAAAACTAGATCTCACAAGATTACTTTTAAGGCTGAATACTTTATTGCTAGACTTTGTGTTTTTGTTTTGGTGTTTTATCAAGCTAACCTATAGAAGTATAGATGCATTCTTGAATTTTCAAATTTGTAGCTCTGAGAAACCAGCTCAGTATAGTAGTATTTATGATCCTGAATTGTGTTACTTGGTAGCAGTGCCAAAGCTAATCCCTCTGAGAACTTGAGAGGCTCACGCGCCTTTTAAATCAGCTTCTTCTTTACTAACCAGTTCATTGAATAGTAATATCCACTGCCAATAATCGAGTGACATCTGAGAAGTAACATGATTGCTAAAACAGTCTGTTGGGGTTGTTCATAGAACACGATTAATTGCTGATACCAATTACTGAAAATATCATGCAGACTTGGAGTTGTAGCTTGCAGTCATGCTGTTCTTTTTCTTGACCGCAGATCCGGAAAATGGTTGGAACTGCCGTAGCAGTGAAGCGTGGATTACTACCCAAAGATATCATAGAACTGTCTCTTGCAAAGTTTTCTAGAATTGTTCTACCTATAGCTCCTTCAGAAGTTCTGATCCTTAAGGATAACAGTTTCTGCACGAAGAGCAAGGAAGGGAGAATCGTTCGCCCTGGGATCCAGTCAATGAACAAGTCAGAAGCAATCAGGAAGGGGGTTGAGGGATTCTACAAGGAGGCTCTTCTGCCAGAAGTAGTGAAGTTCTTGGATCCCTCTATGCCACCGTGGAAAGAGTGGCTGGAGAACTTGGACATATTCGCTGGCATACCAGATTCACAGCTAGACGAAGTTAGGGAGGCCTACAGAGCATGGAAGGCTGATTATGACCGTGTGAAGATGGCTAGGAAGAGTGCTGCTAGCAGTGTCTAATTTCATTCACAGCGCTGCTACTCGCAAGGTGGATGTGCAACTGAACTGAACTGTTCACTGAAAAGAGTTGCGTTTTTCACTTTCAGCCGCTTCCTTGTAGTGGACTTATTGCCACCTGTGTGATGTTCTGGATGAGGGGATTTAGTTCAAACCTGGAATAATTTCTAGAGATTTGGATCTGTGTTGAGGCCCAGGGTACTGTACTTCTGCCGAGGAGTACAAGGTTGAGAGCCAAAAGGTGTTGGCTGACCATTGCAGGACAATTCGCCAGGTCAAGGTATGCAGATTTTGCTTTCATTGCATTGCAGATTTGATGATTGAAGTCAAGCAAGCAAGAAACCTCCTCAAATACTATGTACTCCTATAAGTTGGCTGAGCATTGTCATTCACTCCATTTTCTTTTGAACAATGAGTTGTAGTAGTTCATTACTTGATATTGTACGTAGTTTCAATATTCAAATTGATTTACAGTCCCGTCAAACAAGCAGCGTGCGTGCGTGCGTGCATTGTTGTTCAGTTCAGTTGATAGATACTGGTAGCAGTATTCTGTATTCACATGGAGCCATACTATATTCCAATGGCGAGGCACATGCACGGACGCACGCCCGTGTTGGTTTCACGTGGACGACGATGCTCGCTGTCACTGATGGATGCTGCTGCTACCTGCTTGTTTCAACCGAACGTCTCGTCAGTCAGCATGCAAGCGGATGCGGTGCGGGGGCAATGGCTAGTGCAGAGGCAGAGCGCAGAGACAGAGCGCCCCGGCACGGCAGTGCCCTCCCTAATTGTCGCCTCACGAGCAGCAGCTGCCGGCCTGCGTGCATGCGGCCAAGCCCCGCCCGTCTGGAGGCCGCACCCGCACTGCACGTCTGATCACTGATCTGATGGAGGCCCGGACGCGGACGCGGACGCCGGACGCGATGCCAGAGGGAGATCGAGGACGAGGACCGACGGACCCCGACGACGACGACGACGACGGACGTGAATCAAGCACGCCTCGCGCCGCGCGCAAATCCCTCTCGTGAGGCGCATGGCAGGGAGAGCAGCGGCGACCTGCCGGGGGTCCCCCTAGCCCTTCGGCCCTAGCTGTGCAGTGCGGCATGCCGCGCCGTGCTCCCGGGTTCGTTGGACGGACAGTGCCAGGTGAAACACAAGGCACGGCGCGCGCGCGCGCGCTCCCGTGCGGGGAGGCGACAAGCGCTGGCCCTGCCACGGTCGTACGGCACCTGGCCGGACGCGCGGCTGGGGGGCATGCATGTGTGTGTGTCACCACCGTGGACGAAGGCGCGCGAATGCATGAACTAGTAGCTACGCGCGCGGAGCAATGGAGCATGCATGCATATGCATGAGCATGATGCATGGCTGATGCATGGCACGACGTGCACGCCCTGCTGCCGCCGCCTGCCGCCTCCGCGCCGCGACGTCTGCGGCGCCCGGGATCCATCGATCCGTCTGTCCGCGGCTTCGTCAGCTTGCAGCTGTGTCTGTGTCCGTGTCCCTAGCTAGCTCAGCTGGCTGCTGCTTGTTCTCGGGTGCGAGCGCGCTGACGCTGATGGTATGCGCATGCACGGGTCACAGGCGACGCGGAGCCGTCTGTCACGAGAGCCTTGTAGCGATCGATGCGGCTGCCACCGTGCCCCAGGATCAGGATCATTCACAAGGAGTAGTATGCCTGCTCTGCTCTGCTCATCTCTCGCTCGGCCGGACCCGGACCCGGACACGGACCGAGCCGCGCGCGTGTTCCCTAAAGAAATGGCACCGCAGCTTTTAAAAATAAACTGCCTACCGATCTCACTGCTCGGGGAGGCTCTCGGCGCGCGGTGTTTTTTTGTTTGTTGAGAGAGAAACGAATGACCACGCCTCCTCCGATGTCCGATGGCAATGACTCCGATCCCTCTGATTCTGGGGCCTCCGTTCCCATCCCATTGGCTGCCTTCCTGTGATTTTGGAACCCGTGACTCCTGCCGTTTTTATTTAAATAACACACGGTCACGGTGCGCACCCTGTACGTGCGTGTTTTGTCTGGGCAGATCGATCAACATCAATCAACTTGTAAGAAAATATCTATCTATCTATCTAATAACTTATAATATCTGATCGTCGACCGATCGATGCTCTTCTCCAGCCACTGTGTATATGTCTGTTTCAGAGACTAGCAGCTAGCTAGGTAGTAGAGCTCGATGTGCCGACTTACCAGGAGCAATTAAGCACCACGCATATATAGTACGTGAGATTCCGCAAATAGGAGCAATTACTTATTAGGGAATTAAGCTAGGGAACCAAAATGTGTACCGGCATGTGCTACAACTGCTAACTGTTTTTATTCATGTTCAGTCTTTTATAGAAGTTCATATTCATTTTGATTTCATCTCATGATGGAATTGATCTGTTAGACTATATATGTATGAGCGCATATATATATATATATATATATATATATATATATATATATATATATATATATATATATATATATATATATATATATATATATATATACGGGTAACGCTATTCTACACCCTAGGTGTAGAATATTATTCTACAACTAGTAGCTAATATCGACTCGATACCGACTAATACTAAACAAAAAATACTGAACAATATCGAACGATACTGAACCACATTCAAGTATCGGTTAGTAGTTGGCGTTCAGTATTTCTGAATTTTCTTCAATTACTCAAGATTAGCTACTGGTGTGAATATTATTCTTCTACACCTAGGGTGTAGAATAGTACGCGCAGCGTGTGTGTGTGTGTGTGTATATATATATATAAAAACGAAACCTGCATTAATATATGAAGGGTAGTTTGCAACTTTGCATGCCAGTTATGTTCAGCTTTGCTTCCAACATCTCATCATCATCATTCTCTTACATCATGCATGCATGATCGATCTTATTGCCATCGTAGACATATATTTATATTATATATATAAATAAATTACGGCGTGCCCCGGCCCCTAATAGTATTACACAGGATCCGAAATGGTGCTGCTACGAACGAATTCACCGGATCATCAGCACTAGCTAGGGAACACAGCAGCGCTATTTCATCTCACCGCCGATACATATATAGATAGATAGAGGACATAAAAGCATAATAAATAAAAAAATAAAAAATCAAATTAAAGAGAGGGAGCTGAGAAACGGATCAGAGCTACTAGCATATTCAAGCAAGGGGCCAGGTCTCGGCTTCATATATCCTTGATGAGCTAGGCTACTAAATGCATGGGGTCCAGGACATGTTCGGGGACGACCAATGCAAGTAGCTAGGCGTGTGTGCTTACGCGCGCTCTCATTGATCAGCAGCCTACTCCTCTTCGTGCTCGCTGCCGCTCTCGGAGCAGTTCCTGACGGCCTGCAGGACGGCCTGCTTCACGACGTGCTCGTCCACGTTGTCCGCCACGTTCTGCGTGTATGCGCAGGGCAGAGGCCACGGACCAGAGAGAGATAGAGAGATTAACACGCCGATCGATAATTAACCATGGATCTCAGCATGCAATTAACAGCTAGCAATTAGTATTAATTTACCTCTCCGCCAACAGCCTCGAGGCGGAAGGAGTCGTCGGCGCAGGAGGCGGTGGCCTGGAGGACGCTGAGCCCCAGCTCGTCGAAGGCTTCCAGGACGGAGACGAGCAGCCCCGGGCAGCTCTTGTCGGAGAAGACGTTGACGAGGAACCCCTGCTGCACTCCTAGGGTTTCCACGGTCACCTGCATATGATATATATCCGATCCAGCCACCGGTCCACCCGGCCGGCGATTCATCATTGATCAATCAGCAACGCTGCTGCTCCTCAACTAACCGAAGCATAATGCGATGCAGAGGACCGACATATATGGAAGAATGAATTGAAACAGACGCCGGACTCGCTCGTCGACGCATGTGAACTACGTACTACTATGCCGGAGGACCTACTACTACTAGTGACTGAACCCAAACTTCATCGATTGGTTAGCATGTGAACTGCTGGGGCATGCAGTTTGCAGTGGCAGTACTACTACGTAGTATGTATATGCTACTGCTTCTTTTACTGGTTATTACTAGCTGGTACTGCATATATATCACCATATATACTATTATATATTTATCGTGTACCTCATATGTATATCTTCCATAAAAAACTTCATATATATGTGTATATCCATATATACTGTACCTCTACATGACAGGGAAAAAATATATGCGATGTGATGAGATTGTATTGTATATACCGTCGGATAGGATGACTTGTTGTGTCTGAGCGCGTCTTGCGCGCAGGCAATCTCCTGGTTCAGCCTCACCACCTTCTGTTTCAGCTCCTTGATGTACGCCGACGCGTCCATGATTATCGATGTGTTGCTCAGCTGCATGCGTATATATATTAATTTTGTCCATGGCAAGTAATTAATACTGTACTTAATAAGCACGAATCATATTTGATATTTGGATTTGGATCGATTCAAAGATCAGCAGGACAGAGGGCATATCTATACTTAATGCAACAACTAGCAGCAAGGGTTGCAGAACTGATGGTGGATACATATCATTCATCAAACGTTGTTAGTTGAATTCTAAAGAGCGGTGGAAATACGAATTTAATTTGGGGCAGTATCATCAAGAAAGAAGAAAAGGAAGCAAAGATTGAACAAGGAGAGATTATATGTTATACAGCGTGGGAGTGAGTGATGGAGCGGAGGATCTCCAGCTTCTCCTGAAGAGCAGCCGCCTGCTTCTTTCGCTCCCTGCTTGACATCATCTCTCTCTCTGAGTCCTCTCACTCTACAAATTTAGTCACACGACGGCCGCGCGCCCGCCTGCTGGCAGCTTGCCCAATGGAAGCAAGAGAGAGACAGATAGCAGAGAAGTATAGGTGGTGTGGAGCTTGAATGGAGGACCAAGAACGAAGGACTCGATCCCCATATCTATATAGTGCTGGTCTCCTGGTCCCGTGGGCAGTGGGCACTCACGTGACTTTATTGTTCTTCTGTTGCTATCCCTGCCGTTTCATGTGTAGATAGATGTATAGCATATATATATTCTTTAATTTATTTATCTAGATAAAACACAATAGTGAAAAAGGAAATAGAAACCCAAATGGCCAAATTAAAAGAAAAACATTTGAAACACAAGGACATATGTGTCAAATCTCTTCATATATCGCGAGGAGCTTTTGCGTTGAACTAGCAAGTCAGTGCATGCAACTACTAGGTATATTAGGCCAGACTAGAAGGGTATTAGGCCAGACTAGAAGTCTGAAGTTCAAATCCTAGCAGCACAATTAAATAATAATTCATAATCATTCACTTTTGCTTTCACGTTAAGGCATTAAAAGTAGCCTCCTCATAAGTGTTGAAGTATAATGATAGACCCAACCTAAAAAACTAGGACGATTTCTGTATTCATTAATTATGAAGGTAACTAAGCAAAATAGTGATGTGACATTTAAATTAACCAAGAAAAATAGGAGGAAGTGTTTTAACTACGTATACATGAGAAACATTATATGAAGAGATGCGATAAGTAGATGATAGGGGAGAGAAGATGAGAAGACACATGAATGTAAGACACAAAATTATTTTTGAAGAAACTATCCATTAGAAATATGCATGGTTTCTATGTATAGTATCTACATGACTTGGCAAGTATATATAGAAATTATCTCATATCCTTTGGGCTAGGACTACCCTAAGAAGTGATCGAATTCCCTATTAAATTAGCTTAGGTTCTCTGGTTGAAATGGTTGGTGCTTGCAGCTCAATAATAAAGACCTATGAAAATGTTGGAGCCACAAGGGGCAACAAATGAACAAAATATGGTTTTTCATGAAAGATCTAAATATTTTTTCAGTTATTAACTATTAAATCGTTAAATTTTTCCTTTGCCTCTAGTAATAATAATACCTATCTAGAGATATAAATTAAAGTTATCAGTGTATATATATATTTCGTAAGACCTTGTTTGAATATAGTTAGATCCACCTCAATCAATGTGTGTTAGAGTGAATTAGGGTAGAATTTTAGTTCAAATTCTACTCCAATCCATCCACTGGCGGAGCCGCCGCCCGGCGACCCCGGGCAGCCGGTCAGGCTCAGATGGCGAACTTCAAAAGAAAAGTCTCTTCATATTATAGGAAACATGTATAATTTAGTAGATAATTTTGTTGCATGATAAGAATTGCCCAGGCTCTAGAAAACTTCTCGCTTCGCCATTGAATCCATCCTAAAACATATGGATTAATGTGAATCCGACAACATCTAGATAAATAAACCTTAATGGATGCCTCTCGATTATTTTACGGCCAGCCCCCGGGAGAGACAATGGTTTATGTGTTCGTGTACGCTTCAATAGGTACAATGTTGGGGAGAATACCTTCCCCCACCTCCGCCGCCCGGGCGCAGGTCCCATGCATACACTTGACCTTTTTCTCTTTCGGTGTTTTCTGATCTCTTTCAGGGAGAAAGCTGAGCGGAGGTTCCGAACCTCCGCCGCAACGATACCGGAAGGCGGAGGTTGCTGGAAGGCGTATGGCGTTCCCGGGCGCGGCCTCTGAGGCGGAGGTCCGAACCTCCACCCAACTTTAAAGCCCACGGTGGCAGCTGATGAGGAGCTCGAATGCGGCCCAGCCCACGACAAGGCACGGGATAAAGACCACGTTGCCCCTGGGGGGGAAATGTAGCAGTAGAGGTTAAGTCAAGAATACCCCTAGGGTTTGAGGGGTAGGATTGTAAAGATCAAGAGGATACTGTCAGGGGATCTCCTATAAAAGGGGGAGCTCACTACTGTTGTAAGGGTGGTTGTTGGAAATATAAATGAGAGCATTTCTTGTTGGTCTAGTTATAAAAGCACTTCACTCATTCTTCCTTGAGTGGCGGGGGCCGGGGGCCCTTGGGCTTGGCGGAGGTGCCCTGCAGCGCGGGAGACCTCCGCTCACTCCCTCACCTCTCACCTTACTGTCGGCGCGGTGATCCCCGCCAACATTGGCGCCCACCGTGGTTAGCCAACAAAAACCCAAAAATGCCACCGAGGAAAAAGACAACCACCAAAATGGCCACGCGCGGAGGAGCCACGCGCGGAAGCCCAAGGCGCGCAGTGCGCAGCACCTACGCCGAACCTCCGACGTCGGAACCAGAGCAGGCAGGCGGGGATGATACCACCGCCGTGCCTCCGCAAGATCACGAGGAACCGGCTACAGCCCAACAGCCAGAACCGGCAGCAACAACGCCGGAAGAAGAACTGCAACGAGTACAGGCCCAACTCCAAGCCTTGCAGGCAGAAAGGGAAAGAGTGGCGGCAGCCTTCGCGGCAAGCCAGAGAGCAGCACAAACATCTCGAGCTGTGGCGGAGGCAAGGCATCAAATGGCAATCCTGCAAGCAGAGATACAAAGTATGCTAATGGGGCAAACGCAAGAAGGGATACCTGCCCAAGGTCCAGCCTTCGCAACCTTCGCCTCCGGCCAACCCCAGACAGGCGCACCCGGCCAGGGGCCAACCTTCGCGACATTCGCCACAAGCCAACTACGCCGCGCTTGACCACAAATCCCCACTGTCAGAGGGGTTACAAACAGCAGCATGTCCGGTCGGCTACAAACCGATCACGCTGCCAAACTTCAACGGCAAAACCGACCCCAGACAATTCATCATGAGCTTCGAAGCAGCAGTAGCCTCCGCGGGGGGGAATGATGCAGTGCTCGCAAAATCTTTTGTCATTGCCGCTGAAGGAGACACGCTCGCATGGTATTCTATGCTTAAGCCAGGCTCGATATACTCGTGGGAGAACCTGCGCGACAAAATCATGACCAACTTCAAAGGTTTTTCCAAATAATCACTCACGGGGGTCGATCTATTCCATCAAAAACAGCAAAAGGATGAATCCTTAAGAAAGTACTACCAGCGCTTTGTTCAGCTGAAGGCGAAGGCTCCCAATGTGCCAGAAGAGGTAGCAATAGAAGCGGCAGTCAAAGGACTGAAAATCGGGCCATTCGCGGCACACTTGGCGAGAAAAAGCCGAGAGACTATGGAGAAATTGTACTCCGAGTTTGAAAAATACTGCAAATCAGACAACGACCTCCGGAAACGCGTTGAGGAGCAAAACCAGTACAAGCAAGCTCAAAACGTAAGCAGGTAGACCTCCGACTCAGGGAGAGGCTATAAGCAGCAGCAGCCCCACAATAAACAAGTACTGGGTATCGACCAACAAGCCCAACCAAACCAGCGACAGGGTGCACCAAAGAAGCACACCGACTTTTGCTAAAAATTAAGCAAGGCAAAGCGCAGGAAGAAATTGGAACAGCAATCTGGGCAACAGCAGAAAGAAGCCATACTGTTTCTTCCATGGCGAAGACAAAGGCCATGCTACAAAAGACTGCCTAGAAGCAAAGGAAACTCAAGAAAGAATGAAAAAGAGAAAAGAGGCGGAGGCACCGTCATACCAAAGCCGAGCCAGAAGTCAACCACACTTCGCTACGTCAAGCGGCAAAATCAGATGCGCCCAATATACCCAAAAATTTTAAACAAAGACACCGGATACATCCCTCAACACTAGCAGCGTCATATTTTCCAAGCCACCTACCAGCATGGCGTCCAGCACCTCCGCATGCAGGATCAACAGCAAACCCTAATCAATACAGGCTAGAACAAGCACCAGCCTACAGTCACCCAAGGCCGCCCAATATAACCTACCTGGGCAGTCAAACTCAAAGTAGAACGTTCGAAGCACTACCACCACCTCCGCCGCTCCCACCGCAACAAATGCAAATACAGCCAGCAGCACCGCCAAAGCAAGAACCAAACCAAGAAAATCAGCATAACCCCCACCACCCACTGCCGACCATCGGTCTAATACTACCGATCAGCGGAGGTTCAGCAATGGAATTCCAAACCAAAAAGCAAAAGAGGAACCACCTCCGTTTAGTGAACAACATAGTAGTGCAAGGCCAGGTCAAAGCAACGGAATGGTCCAGGGTCCCAATAACCTTCACCGAGCAAGACCTGAAACTAGAAAGTTACCCCCACACTGACACAATGGTAATAGCAGCAAATATAGCAGCATGGGAGATAAAAAGAATCTTGGTAGACTCGGAGAGCTCCGCAGACATATTGTTCGCAAGCACCTTCGACAAAATGCAACTAGGCAGAAACCAGCTACAAGCTTCAGAATCTCACCTCGTAGGATTTGGCGGGCGCAAGGTGGAAGCGCTGGGCAAGATTGCACTCCCAGTATCTTTCGGGGATCAGAGCAACGCCAGAACAGAATACGTAACCTTTGACGTCGTTGACCTCAACTATCCCTACAATGCTATACTGGGCAGAGGTTTCTCTAACAAGTTTGGTGCGGCAATCCACATGGGCTACTTGTGTATGAAGCTACCAGCCCCGCACGGAGTGATCACGCATCCATGGAAGCCGAGGGGAGGCAAGAAACATAGAAAAAAACAATACACTCTCCAAAGAGAATGTCAACTCCGTGGAATCGGAGGAATCAAACAAAGACGAACCTCTGGATATGCCCAAAGGGAAAACAAATTTTAAAGGGGGAAGAAAGGAAGAAAAGACAACAAAGCTGGTGTGCTTGGAACAGTCCAAACCAGACAGAAAGATAACCATAGCTTCAAATTTAACACACCAAGAGGAGGAAGAACTGTTGGGAGCCCTAAAAGAGAACAAGGACACCTTCGCATGGTCCGCGGAGGATCTCGGGGGAGTGTCCGAGAGGCGTACACAGACACCACCTAGATATCAACCCCGGCATCCGGCCAAAGAAGCAAAAGCAAAGAAAAATGTCGAAGATAGAATCATATAGCGACCAAAGGCGGAGGTACAAAGACTCCTAGATGCGAAGGTCATAAGGGAGGTCAAGTACTCCGATTGGTCGGGCAACGTTGTAATCTTGGTGCCCAAAAGCAATGGCAAAATGAGAATGTGCATAGACTTTATAGATCTACACAAAGCTTGCGAAAAAGGATGCGTTCAGTTCCCGAGAATAGACACCTCTTTGGACAGGGCCGCAAGTTGCAAAAGGTTCTCCCTCCTAGATTGCTTTTCGGGGTATCACCAGATTTGGCTCAACAAAGAGGATGAAGAAAAAACAAGTTTCACAACACCTTTCGGCACATACTACTTCCTCAGAATGCCGGAAGGCTTGAAGAACGCAGGGTCAACCTTCGCGAGAATGACAAGTAAGGTGTTGAAAAACCAGTTCCAGAGGAACGTCATTGCGTATGTCGACGACATCATTGTCATGAGCAAAGAAAAAGAAGAACACATCAAAGACAGCAGAAACCTTCGCAAACCTCCGCAGCGCAGGCCTGAAACTGAACCCAGAGAAATGTGTCTTCGCAGTCAGCAAGGCCAAAATATTGGGGTGCATAGTAGGCCCGAGAAGGAATTGCGGCGAACCCCGAGAAGACAAAGGCAATACTAGCAATGACAGAACCAACCTCAAAAAAAAGAGAAGTACAAAAGCTCACTTTGGGAGGATAGCAAAGATTGAAACGTTTTATCTCAAAGTCGGCAGAAAAGAAGCCTACCATTCTTCAAAGCTCTAAGAACCTCCGATAAAATTGAATGGGGACAGGAACAATCTCAGGCCTTCGATTAACTAAAAGAATACCTGGCAAACACACTGAAAGTTATAGTACCAGAACAAGATGCTACACTTGCTCCTATATGTAGCGAAGATCGGATCATGCGGTCGGTGCGGTGCTAGTCCAAGAAAAAAGAAAGCGAAGGTCGGAAGGAACAAAGCCCAGGTGTACTACATTTCTCGAAGCCCTTGCAAAGCCTAAGCTGAACTACACTCAAGCGAGAGAAGTTGGCCTATGCCATCCCAACGACCTCAAGAAAACTCAAACACTACTTCCAAGCGCATGAAATTATAGTACCTTCTGCCGCAAACCGCTTGGAGAAATCTTGAACAACAAAGAAGCCTCCAGCGAGAATGGGCAAATGGGCCACGGAGTTATCTCAATACTTGCATAACATATGTCCCACGCAAACAATCAAGTCTCGGGCACTAGCAGATTTTGCGGCAGATTGGACACCTTCGCAGCGAAGGTTACAAAATCACACAGAGCAAAGCTGGATGCTACTCACCGATGGAGCCTGGGGCATCAATCGGTGCACGAGCCGCCGCCCCGATGTTGATATCCCCGTCGGGAACCAAAACAAAGTACGCGGCCCGTTTGAACTTCAAGGCAACAAACAACATAGCAGAGTATGAGGTGCTCATCCTAGGCCTAAACAAAGCGAAGGCCATGGGAATTCAGAGACTTCTGGTCAAAACAGATTCAATGGTAGTGGCAGGCCAAGTGGAAAAGGAATACCAGGCAAGAGAACCAGAGTTGGCAAAGTACCTCGAGCGAGCAAGTCGCGAGGTCGGAAAGAAAGTTTCAAGGCTTCACCCTAAAACACATACCAAGAGGGGAAAATGCAGAGGCAGACAAGCTAGCGAAAGCAGCGGCAAACAACTGGGAATTACCTGAAGGAACATTTTACGAGCAGGCATCCAAACCAACGACCTCCGTCGGAGAGAGAAAAGAAAAACAGATACTAGCAACGTCAGAGCAAGACTAGCGAGCTAAAATAATACAAATGCTCGAAGGAACATTCAGTCCGCAGACAAAAGCAGACAAGGAAAGAATGAAGTATAGGGCAAGATCATACGTGTTAATTGACAAGGGCTTTTATAAGAAGGGCATAGTTCAGCCATTGCTCAAGTGCATATCCAGAAGCGAAGGCAACGAGTTACTAAAGGAAATACACGCAGGAACCTGCGGATCACACATAGGTCCAAGAGCCCTATCGGCGAAGGTCCTAAGGCAAGGTTTTTATTGGCCGAGTCATGCAAAGGACGCTGAAGAGCTAGTCAAAACATGCGAAGCTTGCCAGTTGTACTCCACCAAGCAACCATCGCCCTCATCAGAACTCCAGCCAATACCCCCAATTTGGCCACTGCAAAGATGGGGCATGGATTTGGTAGGCCCCCTGCCAACAGCGCAAGGAGGATTCAAATTCGCGGTAGTAGCTGTGGAATATTTCACAAGGTGGATAGAAGCAAAGCCTCTAGCGTCAATAACCTCAGAAGCGGTCAGGAAATTCTTTTGGCAAAACATAATCTACAGATTCAGGGTCCCGAAGGTGCTGACTGTAGACAACGGAAAACAGTTTGACTCAGATAAGTTCAAAGAATACTGCAAGTCCATAGGCACAACATTGGCCTTCGCATCAGTGTACTACCCAGAGTCAAATGGTGCAGTCGAAAGAGCAAACAGAGAAATCTTCTCGGCAATCTCAAAAACATTATTCAACCTACGCAAAGGAAAATGGGCAGAAGAGCTACCAAGGGTGATATGGTCACACAACACTACCACCACAAGAGCCACAGGATACACACCGTTTAAACTCATGTACGGAGAAGAAGCAATGACACTAGAGGAATTAAAACACAAGAGCCTCCGCGTAACTAGCAACAGCGCCACAGAAGAAGTATGCTCCAAGGAAGGGATAGAACAAGAGAGGTTGCAGGCCCTTGAAAGCATCATAAAATATCAAGACAAAACCAAGGCATGGAGAGACAAGAATGTAACAAAAAGGCTCATCGAAGACGGAGACCTAGTGCTGCGAAGAAAACCAAACGCAAGCACAGTGGGCAAGCTACAGTCAAAATGGGAAGGACCATTCATAGCTAAGCAAACGACGAACAAAGAAGCGTTCAAGCTAGAAGACATCGAAGGTCGAAACTCCGACCACACCTGGAACACCGCTAATCTCAGGAAATACTATATCTAATGTAAGAGGACCTGCGCGGAAATATGAGCGAAGGCACCCTCATTTTAGCAACATTTTCCATTTTTACTTTTTTTTCTTCCTCGTCAATTGGCAACAGGCCTACACTCTTTTCCTCACAAGGGGACTCCATTGCGGAGGTGAGGTTTTTAATGAGGCAGAGCCTTTGTAATCAACCTCTGAAAGTATAAAGAGGATCCCTAGTAAAAAAAAAATAGATAGAGAAAAGCGGATGACGCGCAAAGAAGTCGAAAAGCAGCCAGCAACGAGGCAGCAAACATTCGACAGCACGACTTGACGAAAAAAGAGGACCTACCGGGTAAAGCCAGCACAGTTAGGCACACCCGACCGGACCTCCGCGGCAAACATTAACCTGGGAAGCCGGAGAAAACCTCCGCGCTAAACTAAACCTGGAAAAAGACCCTACCAAAGGTATGGGCACCAGAAAGTCAAAGGAGACAACCTTCGCCAAAACCTAAACCTGAAAAAAGACCCTACTAAAGGTATGGGCACCAGAAAGTTAAAGGAGATAACCTCCGCCAGGAACTAAACCTGGAAAAAGACCCTACCACAGGTACGGGCACCAGGAAATCGAAAGACACCAGTACGAAGGAGTCAATGGCACCAACAACGCCGTAAATAGCATTAAAAATGTAAAACGGAAATAAATTAAACTGAAATTAAACATTTATCCAAAGATAAATGCCGTGTGTTAAACAACGCCAACAACCGGCAGCAACAACCACAACCACTAAGGAATAAATAACATTTACAAGCCAAGGCAATATAAAAGAGAACGCGCACCCCCCTCCCCAGCCACTCAGTAGAAGGGAAGAGGGAAAGGAGAGAATGGAGGCAGGCGTCTCACCGAGTCCAGCAAACAAAACGACACCAGGCAATATTTTTGGGGTCTGTATACGCAGCCTTCCCTTTCAAAAGCTGGAGGTGCTCGCACCCCACCTCCGTCAAAGCGTTCACCAGATTCTTGGCACAAGACACAGCTGAGAAATCGGCGAGGCCGTCAACAAACTGTGGAAAATAGGAAAGGCGGGAGCGCATCCAATCCATCACAGCAAAGGCCGAAGGGTCATCTGGTAGAGGAGGGGTAACACCACCATAGCGATGAACAAAGATCGAGTAGGCGCTGGCCACAACAATAGCAGCCTCCTTCGCCTCGTCCAATTGCTTCCGGAGGAGCTGAACTGCGCGCCTTCCAGCTCTGCGGCGGCACCTCTCGCTCTCGACCTGCAGTGCGGAGGTGGGTATTAGTGTCGTTAGCCTTCTTTAGCCGTTCCTCCAGCAGAGAGGAGGCAGACTTTGCAGACTCAAAATTTTTTCCCATGGCCTCAAGCTTGACGCCAAGATCCTCAGCGGTTTTCTTAAACGGGCGAAGGTCTTCCAAGTCAGAGGATAAGGCCTGCTTTTCTGCTGCCAACATCTCTACCTCTTCCTTAAGAGCAGCGAGAGCCTCATCGCGCTTCAACACCTCGTGAGAACATCGGGCTTCCATAGCCTCCGCAATGTGATGACCCTGCAGAGGTGGGAGGAGTTAACAAAAGAAAGAAATCGAAAACTAGGTAATAACACAAAAGTGTGAGCGAAGGTTAACACAAACCACACTCTGATGCTCCAAGTTCAAGCGGAGAAGTTTGAAGTAGTCCATCTCTTGCAAATACTTGCGAGTCTCCCCCGCAGGCAAACAAAAATTTCAGATAATAAGCCAAAATGGAGGCCCATAAAACACAACATCAAAGAAAACAACAAACCTCCAATCTGCTTATGCAGACTGTGGAGGGCAGAGCTCCACCCACTTATAGTTTCCATAGAGTCACCTACGCAGGCAGAGCAACAAGAGCTTAAACTAAGTTGCAAGAAAAACGACAAGAAATCAAATGTAAGTTTGGCCGAACCTTCGCATTCGCCGCGATGACCTCTGAACGAAGTTCCGGCAAACAGGGGAGGTCCATGAGGGAGCTGATCAAGACCTACGCAGGCAAGGTCAACTCCAGCAACAGCAGCACCTTCATGCGCAAGCACTTGAGCAAAGCCCACTGAGCGGGGTCAGAACAAACAAAAGGGAAATGAAACGTCAAGAAATAACAGGCACTTACAAAGAGTAGCGGCACCCATCTCCACAGTAGCAGAAACGTCCGCAACAGGTTGGCCGGCAGGGTCACCCTGAACCTCCGGTGGCGGCGCCGGAACCTTCGGAATCAAACGAGCAGCGGAGGAGGAAGGAGCCGCGCTAGAAACCTCCACAGGGGGGAAGTAGGCCGACGGGAGGACACCTCTGCCCCACCACCAGTGCCGACAGTAGTGTGAACTGAAGCCTCAGAGTCATCAGAGCACGCGCCGAAGACACTGACAAATGGAAGGACGGAAGCCGTCGCTTCAGCCGCCTCAAGAGATGCCCCCGCCGTCGGGGCGCGGACAACCTCAGGCACAGAGACCTGCGCGTCGATACCCGCCTCGTCATCGCGGCCACCACCGGCCGAAGAAGCAGCGGCGGACGCAGACGGACTATCGGAGGTCCTATCACCGCCAGACGGAGCAGCACCTTCCGTAACCTCCGCACTGCGCACAGACGAGCGTGTCCTCTTGCTGCGACCTGCGCCAACCCCAGAAGAACCCCCGCGGCGCTTGCGCCCCACAGGCTTTGGAGCATCACCAGAAGCCGCCTCAGCAGCAGCAGCAGCAGCCTCCCTCTCGCGGACAGCATTCACAATCTTCTCGGAGACAGCATGATCCCCATAACTGACACCCATCTCCTCAAACACACGATTCAAACGAGGCATGTTGCCAGCCTCAGCTCTCCGGGCAACTATTCTTTGTCGGTAATCTCCCCAAGAATCTCCTGGGCCTTCAGTTCAACCTCACGAACAAAAGCCTTGTCGCTCTTCTCCTCAGGCTTCACTACCCTAAAGCGAGGAAAGGGACACCTTCGGCGCCACCAAAGACGGGCAACTGAACGTTCTCTAGGCGGAATGACAATCTATTCTTCCCAAGGGGCCAGCAGTCGGCAGCGACCATTTCCTCAACAAGATCACGACCTCCGGAGTAGCGGCAAGCCATCGCGAAGGCCTTGTTGCAAGCACGCCTGGAAGCAGTAAACTTGGTAGGGGGCGTGATGGAATAGTGAGGCTCCAACGGAGTCATCACCGAAGCAAAAGGGTAACGAGTGACCTTCTTCCCGTCAGACTCCTCATAAGTGTAGCCCAGGGTCTTAACGTAGAACCAGTTCAAAGTCCAGTCTTTATCCCATTTGTTCTTCTGACAATAAGAGAGCTCAACCTTCGGTTCAGTTTGCCTCCGCTTAGGAAAGAATGAGCAGCTACCATACTGACAGACAGCGCCCTCCAATTTCTTATGTTGCTTCTGCAGCTCATAGAACTGACAAAAACTGTCAATATCAGGAGGAGCTCCGTAAGACTCACAGGCCCACGCAAATTTGCTAAGCGCTGCAACTCCATTGGGGGTGAGCTGATGGATCTGTACGTTGAACTCATCCAAAACGTCTCGGAGGAAGCTGCAAGGAACGAAGCGGAGGCCACAAGTGAAAAAGTCACGGAAGACCACCGCATAATCCTTACTAGGAGTGTCAGGAATGACTTCCTGGCCAGGAAGCTTCGCTCGGCCCTTGTCGAACCAACCTTCGGATTCCATGTGGTCAAGCATCATTTGGTTCAGAACTCACCGTCCAACCTCATAAGTCATCTTCTCATTTTTGCCCGCCATTTCCAGTGGGGGACTCGGAGGTACCAGATCGCTAAGCGAAGCCTCCACGTCCGATAATGTCTCCTCAATGTCCTGAGCCTTCGCACTATCAACCATGCACTCCTCAAAGCAGCGAGCCCACCCACTAGCCCTAACGCTGAGCAAGCGAGAGTAGGGACCCGAGAATGAGGCCCTGAGCGGAGGTCGAGAAGACTCGAAAGCCACAGCTGTAGAAAGAAAGAAGGCAAACAAGCCAGCGGTACGGCAAGCACGGCCGCAGCCCCCTTATATAGGCTCCAGGGGGGTACCTCCGAGGGATGAAAGACAAACCGTCAAATCAAGTCGCGTCGCACGTCGCACGAACCAGAGAGTGACACGTGGGCGGCGCGCGGGGAACCAAAGGGGGGAAGGGGGACCTCCGCCGCGGGAACGGAAACGGCAGAGGACGTTGGCCCGCCTGCGCTAGCCCAAGTGCTCTAGGGAGAAAATGTTGGGGGAGAATACCTTCCCCCACCTCCGCTCCTGGGCGCAGGTCCCATGCATACACTTGACCTTTTTCTCTTTCGGTGTTTTCTGATCTCTTTCAGGGAGGAAGCTGAGCGGAGGTTCCGAACCTCCGCCGCAACGATACCGGAAGGCGGAGGTTGCTGGAAGGCGTATGGCGTTCCCGGGCGCGGCCTCTGAGGCGGAGGTCCGAACCTCCGCCCAACTTTAAAGCCCACGGTGGCAGCTGATGAGGAGCTCGAATGCGGCGCAGCCCACGACAAGGCACGGGATAAAGACCGCGTTGCCTCTGGGGGGAAATGTAGCAGTAGAGGCTAAGTCAAGAATACCCCTAGGGTTTGAGGGGTAGGATTGTAAAGATCAAGAGGATATAACTGTCAGGGGATCTCCTATAAAAGGGGGAGCTCACTACTGTTGTAAGGGTGGTTGTTGGAAATATAAATGAGAGCATTTACTGTTGGTCTAGTTATAAAAGCACTTCACTCATTCTTCCTTGAGTGGCGAAGGGCTGGGGGCCCTTGGGCTTGGCGGAGGTGCCCTGCAGCGCGGGAGACCTCCGCTCACTCCCTCACCTCTCACCTTACTGTCGGCGCGGTGATCCCCGCCAACATACAATTTTATATTGCATCTCGCGATCGGCAAGGCAAAGTTGTGGGCTCTATACGTACGGTGCTCAAACGCATCACAAGAGAGATAATGGCATAAGGCAAGAAGAGTTCGGCGACAAGGTAAGGTCATTCGTGTTCGTGTAGCCTATTAGCTTGAAGACAGATGTGGATATAATTGGGCAGTCCAACCAAGCAGTGCATTCCGACATTCCGTGTGCGTCATGTGTGTCGACTTTGCCTGGGTTAAAGGAACCTGCGCAAGCTCACGCCAAGATTCCGTACGTTTTGCGTTGCATATAAAAGAAGCGATATCATTATCCTCTGGCCACTATATGAACAACTTGCGGTGACGAATGATATATATAGATTGACACAAACACACACCTCGGATACTCACCACGATTGAAAAGAACTGAGGTTCAAATCAAAACAACGCTTTCAAACAGAAACAGGGCAATATAAAAAATATATACACTCCTTCTATTATTGTAAGTCATTTCAACCTTCTTGAAAAGTCAAAACATTTTAAGTTTAACCAAATTATATAATAAATTAATATTTATGATACTAATTAAGTATCATTATTACATTTTCATATATAGTATATCTATTTGATGTCATAAATCTTTATAAGTCATTCCATAATCTTGATTGAACTTGAAATACTTCGATTCTTTAAGAAAGTTATAAAATGACATAATTTGGAATAAAAGCCTAGGTTGATTCTTGATTGTGTACAATAATACAAATAATTAAACCCAACTTGTTAGCTCGACAACAAATATATATTCACCACCACCACGCGTGAATCTATGCATGCTTGCACGGGCGCACCATCATCTAGCTAGCGATCGAACAAATGGAATGGAAGCCCCACGGCATTTATCACTAGATAGATACTACAGCTAGCTAGCTAGCTAGGTTGGCGATCGATCGAGTGTGCGTACGTACGGCCGTGGCGCGCCCGCGGCTCAATGCAGCAACTTGCTCGATCGCGAGCCCTAAAAAAGAGATGCCCCACGCACGCATGATGATGCACTGCGCCGGCAACTTGCTGGAGCCTGCCTGCACTGCACGCGCTGCTTGCAGAACGCCGGCCGCGGGCAGGAGGCGATGAGATACCTTATATAATTTGCACTGGCATATGCATATGCATCATTTGGCTGGGTGCCACTGCCTGGTATGTGCGTCGACCGCCGGCCGCCGGCGCCAGAGATCGAGCGCTTTTGATGCATCAGTAGTTGTGACGTCGTCGCCCGGCCGGGCGGGGGCAACGCCCGCGGGAGAAGGGGCCGGCCGGCGGCCGGAGAATCTGCTCGTGAACACGGGGGGACGACGCGCAACAGCACCCTCACGCACCTGCGCGCAGGGACGACGACGACGACGCGCCTTTGTTGCCGAGTGGCAGCGGCAGCAGCAGCCGGGGAATAATGGAGCGACGAGGAGGAGCACGCACAGGCACAGGCACAGCAGGAGACAAAGGCAGATCGAGATGACCGGAGCCGCGGCTAGCGGCTGCTGGCGGGCGAACCAGACAATTCGCGCACGTCATGTAAGGCAACAGCCAACAGACCAACAGTGGTGGCCTGGGACATATATACAGGAACCCCTTCTGCTCGTTCTCATCACCTTCGCGCATGCATGCATCATGCTGATCGAGATCACTATATGAACTTTCAACTGAATCGGCCGGCTAACTCATATCATATACATACATAGTCGTCATGCAAGCATCATTATTAGTACGTATTATGAGCATGCATCTATTTTCTCTGTGTTCCACTAACATACTAAATTTATTATAAAACTCAGCGATTTATCTAATACTATAATTGCACTATAATATCAAATAGCAATTTTATACATAATAATTAGTCAAAGTTATTTTTTGAAAAAAAGGATTGTGGGAGTAATTTAATAGCCTATATATGTGATATAAGTATATGTCACACTGCTAGGCCATCATCGCTCCACCGCCACCGTCACACCGTTTGTCCTCTACAGCCATTCCACCAAAGCATTCATTCCTCAAAGCCATATATAGGACCTCACCTGCTACAGGCCACCTCTGCCTAGGGACCAACTAATGACACCGCTCTCCCTGAAGTGGAATGAGCCCCTTATGCTAATCGTGTCTCGGCAACGTCAGTGTTGAAACTCCAAATACTACAGCAATGTCAGTGTTGAAACTCCAAATACTACTTCGTCCATTTCAGGTGTAAGTTGTTTTTATTTTTTTTGGATTTCAAATACGTCAAATTTTAACCAAGTTTATAAAGAAATATATTAATATTGACGATATCAAATAAATGCATGTCAAGTACATATTCCATAATATATGTAATGAATCATGTTTGATGTCGTGTTTTTTTTGTATATATACTAGTAAGCATACATGTATGCTGCAACAAAATTTAAATCCTGCATCATTTGTTTAGACGTATTTTGAAATCAGACTTCATACCATGGTCGGAGATGTGCATTGTTCTAATTTGTATAAATATGAGCCATGAATTCGATTCAGTCACGGGCGCAGGACAATAAACCAATTACAACTCTAATCTCTAATTCATCACGTGCAATCACTTTTAGTAAAATCAGTTAGAACTCTTATGCCCTAGATATGTGAACAAAGGGGCACATGATGGACATAGAGATATACAATGTGATGGACCAAAATTTAGAGCAAGAAATGTTCTCTCTTTAATATTAGATATAAATATATATAAAAAAAAACTTAGTTAAAACTAGAGAAGTTTATCTTAGTATAAAATTAAGACCACATACAATTCAGAATGAAGAAATAGTGATTTTCAGTATGATCTCGTCGATCCCTAGCCTGTTGCATTATTGTATAGAACAATCGCATGTGCCTCTAGTTATGTACTTGCTTGTTCTAATACAAATTGAAGCAAGGTATATCAAAACACACTAGAAATACTATCAAATTGTCTTGAGTCTTGACCAAACGTATTACAATCTCGGTGCTCTGGCGTCACATAGAGACTAGGCAGCTGCTATTGTTCTATACAATAATGCAACAGGCCTAGTATGAGCTCACAATGCAAAGTATTTTTCCCTAAAGAAAACATTATTGCTAACTTTTTCATAAGACTAATGAGATTGTTGTCCCTAGCTACAGCTATTATTTCAAGGCGTAAATTTTGCTGTGGAAATCTTCCACGGCAAAAATTGCCTATTACATGTGTGTGTATACAATATACCAAATTGTTTGAAGCCTTCTTCATAGAATCTTCGCACTTGGATAGTCATCATGCATGGGTCTATTTCTAGAGAATTCTATTGTTGCTTTTGGCTAGCTGGATTTTTGTCATTCCCATAGAAAACAGCATGGGAGTTCAGCATATACATCGCACGATATATGCTAAATATATACTATATACACGGGATCTTTGTTTGTTTTGCAAGCTAATAATAAGCGATGAGATGTGCATGCCGCAGCTAGCACAAGGCTCCAAAGGAAATGCTTTCACGGGGGGAGATTTTGCCGCCGCGCCTTGTCTGCTTCCCTCGTGTGTTGGCGCCGGCCCACACGTGCCGATCGCTACAAATGGCTGGCAGAACCAAAAACAACAAAAAAAATGTAGTGTTCATCATGAGTTAGCGCTCGTTTGTTGTGTTGCGATGCGCGCGGGGACAACCGATTAATTGAACTGGCAGTCTAATCGGATTATTGTATGTCTGTGGACACTGATTTTCTTTCAAAAAGAATGTCTATGTTTAGCATTTGGCAATCGATCGATATATGATAATATTATTTATTACTAGCTATGCGAGGTTATCAGCGGTTATATTACTTTTTTTTATATCAGCAGCAATAATACGTGGTTAATTCTTTGCTTAGTTGTAGATGCTACTTGCAGAGCATCTCCAACAACTTGGTAAAAAAATAACTTGCCAAATCTTGAGTTTTAGCAAGTTGCTATTTCATCCGGGCAAGTTAAAAAACAGACATCTCTCCAACAATTTGGTATTCTAACTTGGTAAAATCAAAATCAACACCACAAGCGTGGTTTGTTTTTTCTTGGGGCTATTTGCCGAGTGAACACAAAACTTTCTCGTAATTAATCAAACCCAAATCAGAAAATTCTTCTCTCTGGCAGTTTTACAAAGTGAACACGGTAAAAAGCTTCTATTTGCATAGATGCCCTTCCTCCATCTTCCCAACCGGACGGAGCAGGGACGAGCTCGGCCCGGCCGATTTCCAGTGGTGAGGTCGCCGGCGATGGCCATGATGGGGCTGTGCGTCCTTCCGGGGGCCCGTGCCGACCGCTGAAAGCCGCAAAACGCCCGCCTGGCGTCGCGGGACGCGCCCCGCCCGCTGGCGTCCGTGCGCCCGCCGGGGCCCGGGCCGTGGTAAGCGCCCGCCCGCCGCTCCTCCTTTGCCGTCACCCCGAGCCACGCCCGCCCGCCGGCCGCCCGAGCCCGCGGCCCGTGCGGACGCCGCCCGCTGGCGCGTCGTGCCGCCCCTGCCGGACGCCCGCGCCGTGGTGCCGCGCCCGCGCGGGGTTGCTCCGCCTTCACCGTCACCCGAGCCCGCGGGGTCCGCCCCCGCCGGCCGCCCGGGGAGCCCGACGCCGCCGCTTGTCTTGTTCTCGCCGACCCCAACGGCGTGGGATCCCAGCGGTGTACACGCCGAGGCGCGATAGCAAGTTGGCTCGCTGAAGAATACGCCACAGACCCCGAGATAGCAAGTGCGAGAAAAATAGCAAGTTGGTTTGAGGAGTTGTTGGAGAAGGAATTTTGTGATTTTGCCAAAGTTATAAGAATAGCAACTTATTTTAAGGAGTTGTTGGAGATGCTCAACTGAAACTATTAACATGTACTCTAGCCATGTATGTGTACTGTTATTGATCAGAGGCTTCACAATTGGTCTAGGAAACAATGTATGCGATTGCAACGAATACTCCGACGGCCGCCGCCCAAATTAAATTCCACAGCAAACCCTAGCTCCTGTGGTCGCCGTTGCTAGCCTTCCTCCCTTCTCCTACATTCCCCTCCCTTACGTACTCCCTCTATCCTCATCTAAGCTTCCTCACCCCTCGCATCCCAACCAAATAGCTGCTTCAGTTTGTAATCAAGAGTCGTGGCCAACAGTCATCTATTGTTGGATCCACCCATGTCGGGCTTTGATCCATCCTCCACTGGACTGGATCCGCACTCTTCTCCACTCATCATTGGGGGTGGTCACTTGCCGCCGCTGCTCGTGCTCCACCCTCCCCACGGTCTAGACAACTAGAAACACATGCACTAGATCATCCACTGCTCATAGCATTTTAGTATAATGACTTTTTTGGTATTTTGACCAAATCTTCTGGTTTTAAACTCTGATTTTAATTATCTTAGGGTGCCTTTGGTTGGGCTTCCCAACGTATTTGGACTTAAAAAAAAACCAAAATCCAACCAAAGGAGTTAGCTTCCACCCAAGTTCTTGAATGAAAGCAACGTCTTCCTAGTTCATTTTTCACAACTCCCAGACTCTACCATCTACTGGCTCTAGGATCATGACTTCCGTGAAATTTACCCACCTACCACTGGTAATAAACATACAACTTCATTCTTTCCTATTTATTTCCCCATCACGTGGATAGTTCGTTGAATGGTGATCCTAGATCTCGTGCCCCAAGGTCAGCCCCCTCCAAGCCAACAGTCCTGGTGGCGAGTGTGGCACCAGCTCCAGCGGTAGGTGCAGCCCTACTGCCTCCGTGTGCGACCCCTGCCCCAGCGGTGCGACAACAGCCTTCGTGCGTGACCCTTGCCTTCACATGCGGGCTCAACCCCGGCGGTGGGCGCGACACACCGACTCTAGTGATGAGCGGGTCCCAATCATCCTCAATGACATGTGGGGTCATGCATGACGTCCTGGGGCCCGCTGACAATACTTTTCCAGAAGCCACCACTTTCAACTTTCTTATATATGGCCCACAACCCACATCTCACAACAACTTTTTTAGAAGCGTCAAAATGATCCACAAGATTTGCATAAATACTGCACTAGATCAATTGAAATCCCTAGCGGATCATTCCGTGAACATCATTTGCATATTGTGCGTGTTAGTACTTCAGTATTTTCATCTTATCTCCTAGCTTCGAACTCCAACTTTGATGATCTTCTATTTGTTGAAAAGCTTGTAAAATGATATATAGGATTCTGATGTATATACTGCACTAATCATCATCAGTTTAAGACCTTAGAAGATCATACACACACACACACACACACACACACACACACACACACACACACACACACACACACACACACACACTGAGGGTTCAGTATTTTGGCCATATATTTTTAATTCATACTCTGATTTTTATCATCTTTGACTTGTTGGAAAGCTTGTGAAAAGATTTATAGCTTTAACTTAATGTAATGAGACAAGTACAGTTCGATCATCTATTTGATCTGGCTTGAGTATCTTATTTTCTTTTAGTTTCTTTACATCCCTAGAACATATAAAAGTTATGACCACATTGTTATCATTAATACCATAATAGGACATGGTCAAGGGCCCATTATTCTTACAGGGATGTGTCCATGGTTATAGGATGCTACCTAACGATGCATGGTGAGATGTGATGTCGAGGGATAGTAGTAGAGGCAACAACGGAAGAAAAGAGAAACTCTCCTAGCTTTAGTAATAGTAGATAGAGATAGAAATTTATGATAGAGAGATAGAGATGTAACTCATCTAACATATCTAACACCATTGTACAAAAAGAACTCTACAAAAAGAAAAGACATTACGGCAAGTACATTGCTACACATAAGCGGTCTCATACTCTGTCACATGCAGTACTACGTAGGATTTTTACCGATATAAAAGAAAGAGATAGGAAGAAAGAAGGACCACCTCAAGAAAGAGATAGGGAAGAAAGAAGGAGGCCGTTGTTTCGTGAAACAACCACCTCATGAGTTAGGACTATGCTTATATAAACCATTGTACAAGTGGTTGTTGTCATGCACCTTACAAACATTACCTTGTTGTACAAAAAAATTATGGACTTTAGAATTACTACAAGGCAACTTAAAAGATATTTATTGTATTTGGTATTGTCCCATAGCTAGCCTCATATGGTGCCACGTAATTTTAAAACAACTTAATAGATAGCGTATGCAATAGTTGTTTTTATGTTGTCTCGTAGTAATTAAAAAAATTAATTTAAGGATAGAACAAAAGGAAATTTGTTTGTGATTGCATGGCAAATAACTTATACAATAGTAAACTAGTTGTCTCATAGTCATAAATCTTAGTTCATGAGGTGGTTGTTTTGCGAAACAATGACCTTTTTCTCTCTCACGTTTTTTTTCTCCATATAGACAAAAATCATACATGGTATTATATGAGATGGGCTATGAGATCACTGACATGTATTATGTATTTGCTCTTAAACCGTCTCATAATTACATGGCACTGTATAAAGTAGCTAGATAATACCAACGTACTATGTTCTCAGTAGCGAGTGGCCGGCCTCCTCGCCCGCTGTCCGGCGTGGCACGGCATGGCGTGTGATGACTGATCAACGTGCTGGGGCCTTGTCGTCCGTCGTTCCGATGCCACGGAACCGCGTCGTCACGTACAGCTAGATCAGGACCTTTCGTAGTAGTACATCCCATGTATTCACATGCATGCGCGCGCTTCAGGAGTCTAGTCATGAATGGTGTTCAATGTATGTAAGTGCAGTCTTTGATCCATATATGCCGTATGCTCTCTGGCTAATAATCAAGGTAACACAGGTGTTGTTTATTTTATTATTAGAATAATACGTGCACCCCCATACACAAAGCTAGCTAATTGTGTACTCCTTGCATTCCTAAATAATTAACTATATTGTTTGTTCTCACTTCCTAAAAAATAACCTTATATTTATGATACACAATATTATTACATAGATCTAGAACATATTTTCTATAAATTTAGTCAAACTTACGACTATTATTTAGTGACGGAGGTGGTATATATATTGTTGCTACTACTAACACAAAAAAAGAAGGTATAATGAAGCAAATATAATCTTCTCTAGAGAAAATTTCCTATTTGACACTAGAAATAGTGTTGCTTTCCCATTTGACATCAAAACCAAAATTCTTACCTATTTGTCCATGTCTCAAGTTTTTCCTTCTTATTTGTCATTTCTGTCAGTTAGGAGTGGCAAGGTGTTAAGTCCTAGGAGAAAAGACTATTTTGCACTTAGAGTTTCTTTTTACCAGTTATTACTTTCCCTGCTGGATATTGATATCCTATCTTTTTTTACGCAACAGTTAGAGATAAAAAAAAGATCACAATATCTAGCAAGAAAAGTCATATCCGGTAAAAAGACTCGAGGGGTAAAATAGTCTTTTCGCTAGGACTTTACACCGTTCCTACTCTAAACTGACGGAAATATCAAATACGAAAGAAAAACTTGAGACGAGGATAGATAGGAAAGAATTTGAGTTTCAGTGTCAAAGAAAGCAACATTATCTCGTGTCAAATAGGAAATTTTCTCATTCTTCTATCGAATTGTGTGTTAAGTGTGTTTGATCGAGTGACATTATTCCTAGATCACACTCAAATAAGTCGTAATAAGGGCCTTTTATTTGGGCATGTTTTGATTCTTAGGGCCAATTGTTAGTGAACTGAAGCTTATAACCAAAATTATTCTTAGCCAATCCAAAAAAGGATAATAGATGAGCTTTTTTATTAGCCTAAGTTTTCAACTAGCTAGTTACTACCTCCGTCCCTAAAAGCTGTAACTCCTAAAATCTATGTCAGTCAATTTTTTTAAATTTTAACCAACTTTATAGAAAAAAACATCAATATCTATGATATAAAATGAGTATCTTATGAAAATATATTGTATGATAAATCTAATGATACTAATTTGGTACCATATATTTTAGTAACTTTTTTCTAGAAATTTAGTCAAAGTTTAAAAAATTTGGCTTAAGATAATTTTAGAAGTTGCAGTATTCATGGACAGAGAGAGTATTAACTAATTATTGGGTAGTGAACCTTTAATAATTTGAGCTAATTTTTAATCTCAGCTAATATCTAGCCTTAGCTTATCCATAATATGGGTTTCAAGAAGAAGATTCGTTTCCTGATTTGACTACCGCTCTCGTCGCATAAGTGGACAATGAGGAGAGGTACGGTGTCCTATGCTGGAGACTAGCGTAGCGAGGAAAAAGAAGCCGAGAGAATGTGATAGCTCTTCCGCGTGTCTCGGTCTCTCCTCCACACAGCACAGAAATTTTCACATCCATCGACCTGAGATGACCTTTTTTAATTTCTCCCTATCGATCTGTCTGTGGTGTTAGCAACATTCCACACATTCCCCTAGTTTATTTGGACGGACGTCACTCTCTTGTTACTGCAGGGAATATGTTGCTGAGCTGTACATATGCCTGCCCCTACTCTAACAAAGCCCTATTATTAGCTAGGCTACCTCTATTATAAGCCTCCTAGTATATCATCACGTACTTCAAAATTGGAGCTGCTAGTATTGTACTAATCATGTCTGTTAAGTGGATCATGCATGCATACTGTGGTCATTGCAGGTGGTAGTTACTCCTTCATCCCTAAAAAGCTTTAACTTCTAAAATCAGTGACAGTTAAACGTTTTTAAATTTAACTAATTTTATAGAAAAAAACATCAATATCTATAATATAAAATAAGTATCTTATAAAAATATATTGTATAATAAATTTAATAGTACTAATTTGATAACATAAATCTTAGTGTTTTTTTTCTAGAAGTTGGGTCAAAGTTTGAAAATTTTTACCAACCCTAGAAGTTGAAGCTTTCAAGAAAAGAGGGAGTATATAATCACTATGAGGTCTAGATATGGACCATGACAGATGTCAAGGTTGTAATAAACCGTGATGTCAAAGTTTCCAACTTGATTTATTATCTTGAACATCTTCAATCGGCTCTGAATCAACCGAAGTCTGATTTAGGATAAACTGAAACTAAAGTGGCCAACAATTTATAATGGATGCATGGCCTTTCATCATATATATTGGAACACTCTGTTTCAAAATTTCCTTTATTTTCAGATGCTTGAGCAAGAGTTTGGATCAAAACATCAACTGGTAGCCATGAGTTGCATAGCCCTATATATATACCATGAAAATCCATAGGCGATAACTTCCCCTCAAGGACAATGAAGGTCGCTATTGGTGCTAGCTATATACAGTATAATATATCCAATTCTATTACAGTGTTCACACTGTGGCAATATCCCTGTGTCTGTGTGTGGACAGAGTTGCGGCAGGGTCAGGCTGTGGCACAGAAGCAGGGTGTTTGGCTGCATGGAATTTTGACAAACATCTCGTGAACTCGGACTGTTGTTGAGGTTTTGTTGTGTATGCACAGATTGGCAAGTACTCGCATTTGGCCCATATCCTCGCAAGCCTGACACTTTGTCTTGCACTGCCTTGCATGAAATGGACTTGTCTTGTTCTTATATGTGTATTCTTTATTTTCTTGTGAGGCAGCTGTGTGGAACTATATATTAATAAGTTGATATTTTTTTCCTAAAAAAACCATATGTCCCACAAAAGTTACTACTACTAGTTGACATGCATGATTACTTTTTCTACGTTATTAATTACCACATATATAGTTTATGCTTCATCATTGCTACATGCCGTTATATATTGAGGCAGAAGCCGAAGTTTTCTTTCTGATGCTTATTCGCACCAGTAAATAACCACAGGACAGCAATAATTCAAACACTATACAAACAACGCATATAAAGAGATAATGACAAAATGCAACTTGCAGAGAGAGAAGATTAAATTGTATGTTCTGTCCGAATACGCATTTTTGTTTCAGTTGTCAACAAATTAATATTGCCCAGCTTGCATGTCTTACATTGAGTCTCTGAACTCTGAATATAGACGTTCAATATATATTTACTTTCATTAAATTTTATAAATCTTTCTTTGCTACACAAAATAGATTTTGCAATTTCACCTTTCACATGCATGATATGATTCACTTACTGGAGCTTGGGCCAGTGTTTAGGAATTAATTATTTTTAGCTAACAATTACTACTACAGATTTGACATTCACGGTTGGTTTATCATTGTTTGTTTCTAATGAGCCGGCAGTGATAACCACCCTTCACTCTCGGATCATTAGCTTAAAATTTAAAAATGATTAGGGTCCTAATGACTTGATAATGAAGGTCAGGCGGTGATATGTGTTAGTACAAAACCCTCCTTCCTCCTCCCTCCTATCCCGAGCACACTCATCCAAGGAGGCACCTTTATTTCCCCACCTCTCCCTCCATTGCTACGACCATTTTTCACCAAAATGCTCATGGAAGGTCTTGGATTTTGAAGGGTGGAGCATGATCTTCTTGCTTTAAGTTAGTAAGAAGCATTCACTCCTTTAAATTTGTAGCTTGTTTAATTGTTTTGAAGGCTAGATTGCTTGATTCTCATGCTAGTTATTTCTTCATTTTAGAGAACAGTTTTCAATTAGATCTTCGGGAAGGCACACTACTACAGCTGGGCTTTAGTCCCGGGCCGTAAGGGCCTTTAGTCCCGGCTGCGGAACCGGGACTAAGGTTTCAGGACTAAATGTCCCACCTTTAGTCCCGGTTCTGCGGCCCGGGACTAAAGGTCCACCTTTAGCCCCGGTTGGTAACACCAACCCGGGACTAAAGGGTCGGCCAAATGTGGGCCACTGGCCGCACCTTTTAGTCGGGTTGGTGTTACCAACCGGGACTAAAGAGTTTTTTTTTTTTTTTCTTTTTCCTTTTCTTTTTCCTTTTCTTTTCTTTTGGTTTTCCCTTTACGGTTTACAATTGTATTATTATTATTTTCGAATGCGTATTGTTCGGGCCGCTTGTTTATGTAGACAGCGTACCTATAATTTATAATTTAGATCATTGCCGGTAAATAAATTACATAATACTATTTATATATTATACATATCTATAGATCTATGATATAAAATTACATGTCTCCGTCCGCGGATAAAGTATTTACAACTTAATTGTTCTCCGTCACTCAAGCATCATACAAATGATCATCATGGTTTGGTTTGAGTGGCTCGTCGAGGTTGAAGAAGTACTCGCCGGCGGGATTTAGGACTTGGTCGTTAAGAAATCCCGCGAGTGTCTCCTGAATTGCTTTTAGGCGGACTTGATCAACACCTTCTCCCTCAACCACGTGTCCTATAGTAATCATTAAAGAAAAAAAGTTATAGGTATGTATAAAATTTATTAAATAGCAACAAATAATTAAAATGAACTTATTATATATACATGTTACATACTTTTGCGTGCTCAAGATTTGATCTTTTTCATAGACATTTAGAAATTCGCGGACATAGTATCCGCATAAATTTTTTGCCACATGTGGGGCTTTGTAGAATCCAACTGTTGTAGGATAGGCTTCGAAAGTGGCGCTTTTAAATCGGACGGTGTTTACGCACGAACCAAGCCCAAACCCTAGCAATAAAACGATCATTATTAAATATCTATTATAGAGTTAAAGAGCTGAAAGTAATATTTAGATATCGAAGTTACCCTTGGATAACATCTATCATTTCTTGGTAAAGGTCCAGTGGTTTTCTCAACGAGTCATAGATTATCAAATGAGATTGCCACATGTCAATCACAATTAGTATCCAATGAAAGCTGCATTTGTGTGTAGGCAAAATAATTATTTATCTTCACACTGATCTCATCAATTGGGTTAATAGAATGTACGTACACACGATAATGATACTTACTTAAAGTTATAGGGAAAAGTATATATCTTTTATCCTTTTGATTGATCAAGTATCTCCGTAGATTTCTCTCCGTTTGAGCTCTCCATATGGCATACGGAGTCTTGGGGTCTTTGAATACACAATAAGGATCTACAAATCCAACCTCCTTGTCATTTCTAGCTCGAGGTCCCTCATCATGTGTTCGCATATGTATAGCCGGTTTACGTAATATCCTCATCATGTATCTGCATATGTATAGCCGGTTTCTGTAATATCATCACTGGAAAGAATCATCATGTATCTTTGAATACACAATAAGGATCTACAAATCCAACCTCCTTGTCATTTCTAGCTCTGAGGTCCCTCATCATGTGTCTGCATATGTATAGCCGGTTTCTGTAATATCCTCATCATGTATCTTTTATACATATACATGATAAGTTACAGTGACATTATTAACTAGAAAGAATCACTTACAGACGAAGCGGTGATTAGAGCCTTGTCCAGGCGTCCATGTGGCATAGGCTGGTGTAGCTCATTAAATTGAACATAAATAATATCATCACCACGGAAGTAATGATGGTTTCTAATTCGGACGCAAATATAGTCATCTCGCACTTCGCCACACGCATCGAGGTACCACTTGTTTAGCAAGTACATCTGCGTGCCAAGTTTGCCGAGGGCCGCGGGGTTGCACGAGACTCTTGCCATATTCATATGTCTTCGATAATGATCAATTTCTTTTGCACTTTCAATTGTTGCCCCAGCTATCATTTGGGATAAGGTAAGACCCGGTGTCCTCAAAAAAAGTTTCAAGACCATCATAGTGCAAATCGGAGGTATCTGCTGGGTCTAGCACGTCGATGTTTGAACCATATTCATTTGCAATGACTAGCGGGGGCACTGATTGCTTTGATTGTTCCCCGAGCTGTGCTACATCCTTGCGTGCTCTTTTCTTTTTCTTCTTCTCTTCTTCTAGGGATTTGGTTAGAGTGCGCTCATAGTCGATAAAAGATGACGATTCTTTACGAGCTACACGCCTCTTTTTTTTGTTCACCTCAACCCTTTGCCGTAGATCTTACGGCTTTAGCAAGAGGTAGGGCTTCTCGGGTTTTCCGCTTGGCTTGACTTTCATCCTTTAGGTTCTTAAAGAAACTGTCCACATCTTCCTTTACCGAAGCTTCTATTTCTGCAGCAGTCTTCTCATAGGATAGCTTCTTAGGAATGACGGGTTGTTTCTTCGCGGGGGGGGCTTTCTTTTTTGGGCGGGGGGCGGCCGACACATTTGATCGTGTGACCGGCCTCTTCTTCAATGGTGGGTCCACCGGTTTTCGGCGCTGGAGCCACGTGTGGAAGCGCGATGGCGCGGCCGGTGGGGGGTTGGAGCCCGACGTGGAGGCGAGGGCAGCCGGTGTCGGTGTTGGGCCCCGACGTGGAGGCGAGGGGCAGCCGGTGTCGGTGTTGGAGCCCGAGGAGGCGGCGTTTGAGCCCGAGGTGGTGGGGTTGGAGCCCAGGAGGCGGCGTTGGAGCACGTGGTGGCGGGGTTGGAGCCCGAGGTGGTGGTGTTGCAGCCCGAGGTGGTGGCGTTGCGGCCCGGAGGAGGCGGCGTTGCGGCTGAGGCGATGCGGCCGTGTCTTGCCTTTGCCTCGTCATCACCCGCGGCACTATGACATGTTGGTGACCACCTGTGAAACCAAAAAGAGGTATATGAGTAAACCGCTAACTAACTAAGGGAATGCAAAATAAAGTTAGTGAATAAATGTATCGTAAAAAGTTTAATCACCACCTAGGGTTAGGTTCATGACGAGGAGGTGGTGGTACACTACTAGGTGAAGCCCCAGGAATAATGATGTAGCGCTTGCGCCAACAAATGAATGCCTTCTCTGCTTGCCCTAGAGTCTTCTCCCCATCGCCTCCTTCTATCTCGAGCTGCACATTTTCATAGCCTTTGATAACTCTATCCACCGAGACATTAGCATATCCAGCTGGAACTATGGCTCCATGGATTCTTGGTGGCTTCATTGGGTCGATAGGAGTTACAACACCGACGGCAACCATGACTGTGGTAGCCCCCTGTGGAATGTGTAGCTCACATGTTGTCCTAGCTTCCGATGCGTCATCCACGGGAAAGCGCGACCCCGTCGTCTTGAATAGTTGGCACCTCCGTGGAAGCACAAGCGCTTTTCAACCGACCGGGGGCTAATGTTGATTACTTGAAGCTCGATGCGGTTTGCCTTTGCATAGAACTTACAGACTTCTGTACTTGTCTTTTGATTTCCTCATTCATTCTCGCTTCCGATTGCTTTCTCTCATTTGTATCGCTTCACGAGCCGCCGTGTGACTCCGGCACCGGTGCCTCCAACCTACGCCAATAGCTACGCCTCCTCTTCCTTCTTTCTTTGGCGGCTTCTATAAGTGGGTCTATCTTGAGGGAAGCCATGCTCCCACGATATCTCCCCCATAGCCTCTTGTTCGCCCACCATGTTCGGCCGGTCTCCGGGGCGTATGTCAGCTCATCCTTCTCTCTATTTGGCTGCCAGGAGCCACTTTCAGCTAATTCTCGGGCATGGGCCAGTCTCTGGCCCACTCTCTGCAGCTTCTCGCCGTACACCACCTTTCCGGTCTCTAGGTCTAGGGTTCCCCCATGACCGAAGAACCAATACTTGGCGCTTCGGGGCCGGTCACCGGTGATTCGGTTCCATCCCCTTGTCAATAATCTCTGTTCCGGCTTACGCCACTTGGGAATAGCAGTCCGGTAGCCACCTGAACCCAAGTGATGGTGGTATTGCTTGTGTCTAGCATTTTCCTGATTACGGATCATCCGTGCCTGACCCTCATCTGAGTTCTTGAACCGTACGAACTCATCCCAAAAAGGCCTCAACTTGACGTAGGCCTTGTTGGTGAAATCCGGTGTCCGGTTATTTGCAACAAAAGTCTTATGGAGTTTCTTCTTCCAAGCCTGAAATTGTTTGGCCATCTTCTGCATAGCCCAGATTTGAACCTTCTCCTTCAAAGCTTCATCCTGTGTATCGAGCGTGAAATGTTGAAGGATATCTAGCCAAAGCAATTCCTTGTCACGATCTGAGACAAAACTAATATTAGGGTCATCTTTCCGTTGCCTCCATTCTCGAGCACTGATCGGGAGCCTGTCCCTCACTAGGTACCCACAGTGAGCAACAAATTTCTTTGCATGTTCCCCAAGTACTTGGCCTGTACCCTCGTCGAATTCCGACATAATGTACCGACCCTCCAACGGCTTCTTCGGGCCTCGCACTTTTCTACCACTCCCGGTAGTTGTCGCTGATCCAGAGGGCTACACAAACAAGTATAAATGTATTAATACAAAAGTTATTCTTTTTAATTTCATGTATATACATAGAGACTAGATTGTAGATATACCTCATCGGGATTGTCTCCCACAAGTTCTTCATAATCGGCCCAATCTTGACTCCCATCATCTATTTGTTCATTGTCATCACCTTCAACTTGGGGATTTTGGTTGCCGCATTTGTTGATTAGGTCCATCATCGCATCATCCATGTTATCATTCGGATCGGCCATTTCTACAAAAGTTGTTAATTAAAAGATGTTAGAATTCAATTTGGCATGTAGCGACAAAGAGAAAAATAAAGTTAAATAAAAGTACCATTAATAAAGTTACTTGACATAAAGTTACATAATAAAGTCATATGACATGAGAAAGTTAATAAAGTAATATAAAAGTACCATTAAAGTTAATAAAGTAATATAAAAGTACCATTAATAAAGTTACTTGACATAAAGTTACATAATAAAGTCATATGACATAAGAAAGTTAATAAAGTAAACTAAAAGTACCATTAATAAAGTTACTTCACATAAAATTACAAAATAAAGTCACAAGTCATGAGAAAGTTAATAAAGTAATATAAAAGTACCATTAATAAAGTTACTTGACATAAAGTTACATAATAAAGTCATATGACATAAGAAAGTTAATAAAGTAAACTAAAAGTACCATTAATAAAGTTACTTCACATAAAGTTACATAATAAAGTCACAAGTCATGAGAAAGTTAATAAAGTTAAATAAAAGTACCATTAATAAAGTTACTTGACATAAAGTTACATAATAAAGTCACATGACATGAGAAGGTTAATAAAGTAATATAAAAGTATCATTAATAAAGTTACTTCACATAAAGTTACATAATAAACTCACATAACATGAAATAGTTAATAAAGTTAAATAAAAAGTACGATAATCCGATGTCTAGTTAATAAACATAATTATATTATAAGTTACCATGAATAAAGTTAATTATACAATAAGTTATACTAATAATGTGGTGTCA